>JAPYMA010002063.1:0-15889 GCA_035041965.1 Anisakis pegreffii
AGTGCGTTCAATCGAACTAGTGTTTAACCGTTTTCATTTATCCATGAAACGCTTTCGCGTTTTTCGTGCACCGCTTCATCTGCTTAGTTTAATGGCCAGTCGTTCTATTTTATTGTAGTTGTACACACAGCTTACGTCCATATAACAGACGGATGAATGGACTAGCTAGTATGTTTTTGCTGTATATAGCACAATTTTACGGGTTTATGATAAACGAATGATACAAATAAATAGGATATATTAATAGATAAGATTTAGTAACAATATTCATCAGCAGAGTTTAACGTCTCACTCAGCACCGAGCAACAGACAAATCATATCAAACACAAACAGAAAAAAGTGTACATAGAAGAAGAGAATCGTTTATCTCTGATTATCAGCACTTCCGAACATTCAATAATTCCTTCATCTGCTCATCTTTCTGATACATCTTCTACTATATGAGGTATTTAGAAGTACTGCTAAATTTGAATATTTTTAATATTCACAATATATTACAACTTCGTTTAGTTCAGCTCGCGTTATCAAACTACATTAAAGTGAAACTCTCCAGGTAGCTAATTTATCGCTGCAAATATATATATATATATATATATATATATATATATATATATATATATATATATATATATATATATATATATATATATATATATATATATATATATATATAGCTCCATGAAAGAATCAACGAAGAAAGATTTAAAAGTTTTCCACGTGCTAATAGTGGTACATGGACGATGAATCACCTCTGAAGAAAGTTCAGTTCATCTCCTATCTAGCCAGTAATAACAGACACACACTTTCTTTCTAAATCTAAATCTAAAACGACTTAAATTATAAAGTCAGCACAAATTAAATGATGCACAAATCGATGGCACTATCATTTGCATTTGATTGCACCACCACCATCAGCAGCACCAGTAGCAGTAGCCATTGCCAAAAGCCAGAAGCAAGCCTAAGCATAAAATGTAATGGGTAACCAAGCAAGTATTGTACCTACCTCCTTCATCCTCTTCTTTGCTCTTTTATCTAATTCACATAATCCATAGCTTTTTCTTATCTTTCTCAGACCATCATCTCTTATCTCTTATTCCAATACCTTAATCCAAACTCATTTAACAATAACTCATTTTGTAGTGTTCACTCTCTCTTTCCAAATGTGCTAGGTCTTAATCTAAGTCTTCAACTTGGAGCAATGATTGTTGAGGCTAAATCTCTGTTGATCTAGTTGCTATCCATTTCGTAGTCAAACCTTAATCCTAAGCCATTGACAGATGAAACCGATGTGTACGAAATATTGAGATGTCGCTCGCCTCTTTAATAATCATTTTCTCTTTTGGTCCTTACTAATTATCAATTTCTAAGAGAGCATCCAACTCTTAGTAAATCGCTTTTGTTGTTTGATCTTACATAGCAATCAGTTTAGTTGATTCGTTTATCATTGAACTATCTCTAAACCTTTTATTATAAACGTGCAAATATTCGATGACCTGTTGCTTACTGCCGTTTTTTGCAATAATAACGGTAGACCTCCATTCGGTCTCAACTAAAACTTTGTGCCGCGGGTGAGAAAGCTGATGAAAGTTTTGCTGGAAACCGAATGATGTAATGTGCCATCATCACTAATGCTATCCAGCTTGAGCCAGGAAACTACGATTTGGTTCATCTGTTTATTGCAATACATTGCACGTTCGTCAACAGCAACATGCAATAAGGATGAGTATTGTATTCGTTTCTGAATAGATCTAAATACTTTAAAATATCAGTAGTAATAAATGTATCAAATTGTCTATCAAGCTGCGTATCGAGTCCAGTATCAAATTTTATCAGTAGTAATAACGAGACTTTTACAGGATTCTGGTGAAGTTTTATTTACATAATGATCGATTTCTTTTCAGTTGATCAATGAACTGGAACAAATCCCGAACGTTATCGTGCGAAGAGTCGACTATAACGAGTATACAACTTCAATACTACATTTTCTGTTCAGCTGCTGCAATAATACCGTGATAATGACAACCATAGTAACATTATTACTAACAACAAATAGAGGATAGTAAGGGTAATAATAATGATAAGTTACAGTAAAGTGCCATTCTTGGAACAACTACGAATAACGCATAATACGGACATTTTGATGGGTATGCATGGCAGTGGTTTAACTCACTTATTGTTCTTACCGAAATGGGCGGTTGTTTTCGAAATGTAGGTAAATTTACGTGGATGAATGATTGAGTCACTATATCTTGAATGTTTGTTAGTATAACTCCAAATTCGCTCATTTTTCTTTATCAAATCAGATGGCTAAAAACTATCGATTCATTTCCAATGTGTCGATCACTCTTTGCCAGCAAACTCAATCACAAAACTCGATATTGCAGATACAATTGTGACGACGCAACTTGCTATTTTGACTTGGCTCGTCTACGCGGAATCAAATACTTTACTTGGCGTAATCCGAATAAAATGCAGTTAGTTAATGATGATGGTGTCATTATTCACATCCAGAAGGCATCTGAAACTATCCACAAAAAGTTTGCCAACTACCGTTTCGATAAGGAAGAATTTCGAGAAATTGCTGTACAGGTTGTCGATTAATATTGTCGTCATTCTTATCATTGTCATATCATCAGTTTGGAAGGGAACTGGAATAGATCTTGAACTGATTTAGGTAACAGGTATGGTAGTAACAAAAACAAGTTTACAAATTAAGTCTTTGAAAACGAAGAATTAATTTGCAGAAAGAAAAACTTTATTTGTTCATTAATCACATTTATTGATAAACTTATGATACATTTATTATTGTCAACAATGTTACTATTACATTTTAAGCAAATCGAATTTGTGAAACGACATAAATTATTTGTTAAAGAACAAATGCGTTTGCGAAGATTATCGAACAACAACAGCAGCAATAACAACAACAAAAACAGCGATGCGATAAAAAGTGAATTATAAATGTTAAACGAGATACTTTGATACAATCACTTGAATATTTCTAAATGAAAATCACTTGTATTGTTATCATTCTTTAGAACAGTTATCACATTGCACTGCTTCAATTCACATCAAATACTGACCAGTCCAGCTTCGGCCTATCAACCAATAACATTCATTAGTTTAAAAGCAATGAAACTACATGTGCAAATGAAAGCGAAACCTACTTGAAATTAAAGGAAATTTATTTGTTAAAGAAAAGCGAAAATTGAAATCAGCAAAACCTAAATTTAAAAAAAAACTAGCCACCGATTCAAAGTCGTCCAATTGTTGTAAATTTTTAGTGATTTGTGTGAAACTTTGATTGTTATACGCAGCCTGCAGAAACGTCATCCTCTCTTCGTAATCATATTGACAGAGAATTTTATTATCGCACAAATAGTACTTATCACCTATACAAAATCTGCAATTCGTTTCATTTTTTCTTAGTCAATTTTTCTATTTTTAAAAAATTTGTTCGTTACGTTCAGTACCTATTGCGTATGTATGTATGTATGTGTATATGATTGTGTTTTCACCGAAAAAATGTTACTGTAAAAAATGTGTTCTTTGCAATTACTTAACTAAAGGATAACACTGAAGTAGTTCAAATAAAGTCTGAAATGCTTCCAGTGCTATCGTTGTAAATCAAAACAAAAGCACCATAGTTTCAAGTTGAATTTAAATTTAAATTTATACTTCGAGTTTCAATTTGATACACACCAAAATACGTGTTAGATGCGTTTCGTACGACTACAATATTACGGAAATCATACGGACGCAGCAGAACGCAAGGATATACTTCAGCTTCACCTAATCAAATCAGGACTCCTGGTTTAGACTTAACGATAAGCTAAACTACAGGCTTGAGCATTGCTAAATCCGTAAGAGATTTATAGATTACCCGTTATGTTGATGATGTTGTTGGGTTGATCAGTTTTTTTTGAATCAATTTTGTTAAACACTTACTTTTTTATATGATATGATTCTGGATTCATATCATATAAAAAGGCACTTATTTTTATATGATATAATGTTGATGAATGTGTTATAAAATGACTGAAACAAACCTATGATTACAAATTTGACATGCGAAACACTGTAAATGATAGACGTTTGCTTTGGCTCGCATCACCAATTCAAATGCAGGTATATTCTTATCACACGCTGAACAAATGCCCGTTAAGCCGAACAAACGCAAGTAATCTCGCGCACATAAGATCATGCTTTGTTTATAATACAGTTTCGAACCGAGTTCACCCAGACGACAATGACAACACGTGCACTGCAAATCAATTCACTGCAAATACCGACAACTGAAAATGCAATTTTTAAATTCAACACTACACTTGCCATTAGGGATCTTAGATTTACATTTCAGTTGAAGTCTGATCATTTCTTGTTCTACGGTAATCGGCTATATCTCCAATGGAATGTCGTCATTTTTCGTGAGACACCATTTTCTCTTCAATTTGACAACAAATCAGCTTCAACGAGCATCTGCCATTCGTACTTTGCGTTCATTTTTTTCTTGCACTCGATTCAATCCGCTCAATTCCCCCCACCCTCCCCATCCCCCATCCCACTTCCATTCTATAAAAATAATTTTGCTTTTTCCTTCTTCCATCCCCCCAATTCACTTGCCAACAAATGAATGTTACGTATTTCGTAAGCATGTAAACAAAGCATTTCAATGAATCTCACACAAAAACTTCGCTCGATTTTTTGATTGATAATAATATACGAATCGTATTCAATTCATTCAAAATTCAATTAACTCAAAGTCGATTCCATCGTTCAAAACTAATTGACACGCAAAAAAAGCAGAAAATTTGGTCACATTCTTGTACAGTTTTTATGTAATCAGTTATGAAACAAATAATTTGCTTAATTAAAATTCACTGTCAATCAAAATCATTTGAAAATCCATTCGAATCTGGTCAATACACAGTAGTAAACATTCGTTAATGAACGCCTTTTAACTTATTATTATTATCATTATCGTTATTACTGTTATTATTATTATTATTATTATTATTATTACGACGATCGTTACCATTATCATTATTTACAAAAAACTCCCGTCTATCTGTCATTACGATAGATAATGAAATTACTTCAATTCGCTTGGTTTTATTGCACCTTTAAAGTTATCCCTCACCAAAATTGGAATCATTTGTTGAGGTACAAGTCAAGGGGTATCGAATTGTGGTGATGCACCGAAGCGATTCGATCGTTGAGCAATCCACTGAGCAACTGAACTATTTACTTAGCGCGGTGAGTGAATGATGATTGGTGTTGGTTCTAGGTTCGATTGCAGGCTTTCGAAGTTTGATGATAAAATAAAGACTGCGAGTAAAAGAGTTTTCGGTCGAAGTATAATACAAAGTGAACTTGTTGATGGAATTAAATTTAACTCAGTTAAATTAAATTTAGCTCAGCAATAATTAATAAAGGAATGTTTCAATGATAGACGTATTTGTCTTGTCATTTATGTAAGTGCAAGTATGAATCATCTAGAATTCGAAATAATTTTGCGGGAATTCATTAATTTTTTCAATTATTGAAACCTTTTGGTTCAATTCAACGCAACCATTCAAGATTTAATTGGATCGTGAGTTTTTTCTCAAATTTATCAATTATTCATTCAGACAATTTTTGTTGGCTAATAAAAAGGCACACCTTATCCACTAAATTTTATTTCAGTACTTCATTTTGTAAAATTTTCTTGAGGTATTTTTTTGCACACTTGATAAATTCCGAAGCGAATTCTCACAGCAACTTGTTTCTCTTTTATTGTCAGCACATTTTCTATTCACAATTAGCATATTTCAATTAAGCAACATCCTGAACAGATGTCGCATACATACGTTAAGTGGCGATAATCAGAGCGAGTTATGGTATTTGCATTTAGATTTAGGCTGAGGCTCACACTAGCAAAGCATCTACTTGTTTAACAGATACTTCATGCCACCTGTTTGTTTATTGTATAAGTCTCAGCTTAGGGCTAAGCCCGAATCGCCGATCACTCTGATTATCGTCACTTGCACACATATTTCTTGCAAACTGACACTTACTCACAGCCGAATTACACTGACTATGAGCCAAAATACTTAGCAAAATGGAGAAGTCTCAGGCTTTTTCCTTGACAAACATTCTTCTTAATGTCTTTTGTGTTGCGTTTTTCATGTCGACGCAGTTCCGACTCGAAGCATCATAATATCGTGGAAGATATAAACTTTTCTTGCTCAGTTTGATTTCATTTTTAATTTGTTACATGTTAAAATCACATTCATTTCCAGTGAACCAAAATCAACCAACCAATAAAGCGCATCGATTTATTATCTTTTATCGAGCCATTAATATTCAGATTTCAGCAGTTACAGTTCACTATTGATATTTGCATTTTGGAATTACTCATCTATTCTCTATGGATTATTCATCAACTTACTATTACAGAGCTAACAAGTTACACGAATAATATTAAATATACGGATGTGATATGGTATGACATGATAGCAATTCAATCAATCAAATGTTTCGTTCGAATTGATAGGTGAAATAACAAGTGGATAAATAAAAGCAATTCTTTACCTTTAAGCAATCCTCATGCCATAATTTACCAAGAGCACGAAGCATGAAACGATCTCGAATATGTGATGAACATGCCGCACAGATAATGTCTTCCATTCTTATTTTGCTTGATGGGATGTCAGTAATGCGTTGTCGTTATTATTACCATTATTATTGTATATTATTTATTATTTTTTTACCACTAATTTTATTATTATTATCAATAATCACTTAGACAACTGTAAAATCAATGACACTCTTGCATCAATTATGAAATAATAATAATAATAATTCACAGAAATAATTTCACCATCATACTCACTATTCAAACAAATCTCCAAGTTATATGCAGATGCATTTGTCCTTGTAATACTGTCTACAACAATACTGGTATGAAAAACGAGAAACACGGATATTCAAAAAATTTTCTAAAAATAATCGGAACGTTCATTAAACGATAAACGATATTAAACAAATGGATGAAATAATGTCTAGTGAGAACATTTTTTCATAACTTCTCTTTATTCATCCATCCATTTTCAATTGAGCAAGTCTAGAACCATCTGCATGCATATTTACTCATTAGAACAACTGATGGATGTATACTGACTAACTAGCAAGTAAATTAAGTAATCACCATTAATGTCGCTATATTAAATGTCGTAAACGTTTAGTATATGCAAAATCCTAATGAAATATTCGAACATAAGTTTGTACTCATACGTAAACAATCTTATGTGTTCGACTTCAGCTACAGTTAGCCTGAAGAGGATGATGATGAAAGCGAAGACTTTTTAATTAAGACTAAATGATGCAATTCTCATATTGCGTGAGTCTTAACAATCAATTATATTCTTTTACACGTTCACTTATCAAATGACCAATGTCATATTCCATTCTCAATTATATTTACATATACGTTTTTCGCTCATACCTTACATAACTAAAAGCGTTACTCATTTTATCGTTGATGCTGATGGCGAAAAAATAAAGAAAAACGATCGAGAGATAAAGAAGCGCAAAAGTGGTTATACAAGATATTGCCATTATTATCACTCGTAGTGTCTATAATTCTTCTCGAGGCTGTATTCGTTCCGAACGCGGAAAAGATTTTTGAAAATCTGAATTAGGTTTAGAATAGAAAGGTTCAATTATGGAAGAGGTTGCGAGGAATGTGGGAATTCCAATATAGATCGACGACGACGGGAAATGAGGAATGAAGAATAGAACGAGGCTATCGGATAACGCTACTCGGATTTGTCGATAAGATCAGGTTATGACAATCGGTCAGCACGAGTTAGAGATCATATTTGGAGAAGAATGTGAATGATGAGAAGGGAAGATAGAACGGTCAGTAACAATTTATGGAGCTAAAATTGAAGGCAGTAATGCTTCTTGAGCTTTGGGTTAAGACCCTTACGTGGGTGGTGGTTTGGTCATGAATTTAGGTGGCGAAGTATCCGACAATACTGAATTTTTTGGAGAAAAAACAACGATTTAGTATATAGGACTAAAGTTGGGCCGATAATCATCACCTGGAATCAAAAGTGTACGGTCGGTCGGTGATCAAGGCGAACCGAATTTCGCTGACTACTGATCGAAATTGAATGACGCTCAAAACTTACTTTATCGGTGACGATCGAAAAAAATGTCGGTTTCCATTTTTATATAGGGTCTCTAATAGCGGAGATCACACACATGGAATTGGTGTAACCTTAGAAGTTATTGTGCAAAAAAGGATCATAAATGAAGAAGAAATTTTCGAGAAGTACTAAAACAGTGCACAAATGTTGCTATGAGTTCTGCTCACAAAAGTTCTGCTCACTAGACGGTATTCACACACCTTATATTACATAATCTGATAAACAACTAAGTTCCATTACTCATCATCTATAACAGACACCAACCACAAAAGAAAGGTTACCTGAAGGAAAATGACCCTTTACACAAACTAATTTTAATAACAATAGCAATTTTACTAATAATAACACGACGGAAATAATAATGCAGTTGTAACAATAATAAGTCAAATGTGGTAGCAAAGAGGGAAAACAGCGCTAACCTCAAACGGAAACGTGATTGATGAAATAAATAAGAATGAAGCTGGCAACGAATAGGCACGAGCAATATATGTATATAATTAGATGTAATGAACAAAATGAGAAGTGATGAATAGATATGTGTTCGAGTAGCACTCACACACATAAAATATATTAAATTAAATTACCTGTATAATAAGTTTATTTATTTATTTATTCATTCATTTATTCAAACTACATCACTGTATTTAATTTAATATATTTTATGTGTGTGAGTGCTACTCGAACACATATCTATTCATCACTTCTCATTTTGTTCATTACATCTAATTATATACATATATTGCTCGTGCCTATTCGTTGCCAGCTTCATTCTTATTTATTTCATCAATCACGTTTCCGTTTGAGGTTAGCGCTGTTTTCCCTCTTTGCTACCACATTTGACTTATTATTGTTACAACTGCATTATTATTTCCGTCGTGTTATTATTAGTAAAATTGCTATTGTTATTAAAATTAGTTTGTGTAAAGGGTCATTTTCCTTCAGGTAACCTTTCTTTTGTGGTTGGTGTCTGTTATAGATGATGAGTAATGGAACTTAGTTGTTTATCAGATTATGTAATATAAGGTGTGTGAATACCGTCTAGTGAGCAGAACTTTTGTGAGCAGAACTCATAGCAACATTTGTGCACTGTTTTAGTACTTCTCGAAAATTTCTTCTTCATTTATGATCCTTTTTTGCACAATAACTTCTAAGGTTACACCAATTCCATGTGTGTGATCTCCGCTATTAGAGACCCTATATAAAAATGGAAACCGACATTTTTTTCGATCGTCACCGATAAAGTAAGTTTTGAGCGTCATTCAATTTCGATCAGTAGTCAGCGAAATTCGGTTCGCCTTGATCACCGACCGACCGTACACTTTTGATTCCAGGTGATGATTATCGGCCCAACTTTAGTCCTATATACTAAATCGTTGTTTTTTCTCCAAAAAATTCAGTATTGTCGGATACTTCGCCACCTAAATTCATGACCAAACCACCACCCACGTAAGGGTCTTAACCCAAAGCTCAAGAAGCATTACTGCCTTCAATTTTAGCTCCATAAATTGTTACTGACCGTTCTATCTTCCCTTCTCATCATTCACATTCTTCTCCAAATATGATCTCTAAATCGTGCTGACCGATTGTCATAACCTGATCTTATCGACAAATCCGAGTAGCGTTATCCGATAGCCTCGTTCTATTCTTCATTCCTCATTTCCCGTCGTCGTCGATCTATATTGGAATTCCCACATTCCTCGCAACCTCTTCCATAATTGAACCTTTCTATTCTAAACCTAATTCAGATTTTCAAAAATCTTTTCCGCGTTCGGAACGAATACAGCCTCGAGAAGAATTATAGACACTACGAGTGATAATAATGGCAATATCTTGTATAACCACTTTTGCGCTTCTTTATCTCTCGATCGTTTTTCTTTATTTTTTCGCCATCAGCATCAACGATAAAATGAGTAACGCTTTTAGTTATGTAAGGTATGAGCGAAAAACGTATATGTAAATATAATTGAGAATGGAATATGACATTGGTCATTTGATAAGTGAACGTGTAAAAGAATATAATTGATTGTTAAGACTCACGCAATATGAGAATTGCATCATTTAGTCTTAATTAAAAAGTCTTCGCTTTCATCATCATCCTCTTCAGGCTAACTGTAGCTGAAGTCGAACACATAAGATTGTTTACGTATGAGTACAAACTTATGTTCGAATATTTCATTAGGATTTTGCATATACTAAACGTTTACGACATTTAATATAGCGACATTAATGGTGATTACTTAATTTACTTGCTAGTTAGTCAGTATACATCCATCAGTTGTTCTAATGAGTAAATATGCATGCAGATGGTTCTAGACTTGCTCAATTGAAAATGGATGGATGAATAAAGAGAAGTTATGAAAAAATGTTCTCACTAGACATTATTTCATCCATTTGTTTAATATCGTTTATCGTTTAATGAACGTTCCGATTATTTTTAGAAAATTTTTTGAATATCCGTGTTTCTCGTTTTTCATACCAGTATTGTTGTAGACAGTATTACAAGGACAAATGCATCTGCATATAACTTGGAGATTTGTTTGAATAGTGAGTATGATGGTGAAATTATTTCTGTGAATTATTATTATTATTATTTCATAATTGATGCAAGAGTGTCATTGATTTTACAGTTGTCTAAGTGATTATTGATAATAATAATAAAATTAGTGGTAAAAAAATAATAAATAATATACAATAATAATGGTAATAATAACGACAACGCATTACTGACAT
The DNA here is from genome assembly GCA_035041965.1 of Anisakis pegreffii. Classification (NCBI taxonomy): domain Eukaryota; kingdom Metazoa; phylum Nematoda; class Chromadorea; order Rhabditida; family Anisakidae; genus Anisakis; species Anisakis pegreffii. Next base: position 10,926 of record JAPYMA010002063.1, read on the forward strand.
CCCATCAAGCAAAATAAGAATGGAAGACATTATCTGTGCGGCATGTTCATCACATATTCGAGATCGTTTCATGCTTCGTGCTCTTGGTAAATTATGGCATGAGGATTGCTTAAAGGTAAAGAATTGCTTTTATTTATCCACTTGTTATTTCACCTATCAATTCGAACGAAACATTTGATTGATTGAATTGCTATCATGTCATACCATATCACATCCGTATATTTAATATTATTCGTGTAACTTGTTAGCTCTGTAATAGTAAGTTGATGAATAATCCATAGAGAATAGATGAGTAATTCCAAAATGCAAATATCAATAGTGAACTGTAACTGCTGAAATCTGAATATTAATGGCTCGATAAAAGATAATAAATCGATGCGCTTTATTGGTTGGTTGATTTTGGTTCACTGGAAATGAATGTGATTTTAACATGTAACAAATTAAAAATGAAATCAAACTGAGCAAGAAAAGTTTATATCTTCCACGATATTATGATGCTTCGAGTCGGAACTGCGTCGACATGAAAAACGCAACACAAAAGACATTAAGAAGAATGTTTGTCAAGGAAAAAGCCTGAGACTTCTCCATTTTGCTAAGTATTTTGGCTCATAGTCAGTGTAATTCGGCTGTGAGTAAGTGTCAGTTTGCAAGAAATATGTGTGCAAGTGACGATAATCAGAGTGATCGGCGATTCGGGCTTAGCCCTAAGCTGAGACTTATACAATAAACAAACAGGTGGCATGAAGTATCTGTTAAACAAGTAGATGCTTTGCTAGTGTGAGCCTCAGCCTAAATCTAAATGCAAATACCATAACTCGCTCTGATTATCGCCACTTAACGTATGTATGCGACATCTGTTCAGGATGTTGCTTAATTGAAATATGCTAATTGTGAATAGAAAATGTGCTGACAATAAAAGAGAAACAAGTTGCTGTGAGAATTCGCTTCGGAATTTATCAAGTGTGCAAAAAAATACCTCAAGAAAATTTTACAAAATGAAGTACTGAAATAAAATTTAGTGGATAAGGTGTGCCTTTTTATTAGCCAACAAAAATTGTCTGAATGAATAATTGATAAATTTGAGAAAAAAACTCACGATCCAATTAAATCTTGAATGGTTGCGTTGAATTGAACCAAAAGGTTTCAATAATTGAAAAAATTAATGAATTCCCGCAAAATTATTTCGAATTCTAGATGATTCATACTTGCACTTACATAAATGACAAGACAAATACGTCTATCATTGAAACATTCCTTTATTAATTATTGCTGAGCTAAATTTAATTTAACTGAGTTAAATTTAATTCCATCAACAAGTTCACTTTGTATTATACTTCGACCGAAAACTCTTTTACTCGCAGTCTTTATTTTATCATCAAACTTCGAAAGCCTGCAATCGAACCTAGAACCAACACCAATCATCATTCACTCACCGCGCTAAGTAAATAGTTCAGTTGCTCAGTGGATTGCTCAACGATCGAATCGCTTCGGTGCATCACCACAATTCGATACCCCTTGACTTGTACCTCAACAAATGATTCCAATTTTGGTGAGGGATAACTTTAAAGGTGCAATAAAACCAAGCGAATTGAAGTAATTTCATTATCTATCGTAATGACAGATAGACGGGAGTTTTTTGTAAATAATGATAATGGTAACGATCGTCGTAATAATAATAATAATAATAATAATAATAACAGTAATAACGATAATGATAATAATAATAAGTTAAAAGGCGTTCATTAACGAATGTTTACTACTGTGTATTGACCAGATTCGAATGGATTTTCAAATGATTTTGATTGACAGTGAATTTTAATTAAGCAAATTATTTGTTTCATAACTGATTACATAAAAACTGTACAAGAATGTGACCAAATTTTCTGCTTTTTTTGCGTGTCAATTAGTTTTGAACGATGGAATCGACTTTGAGTTAATTGAATTTTGAATGAATTGAATACGATTCGTATATTATTATCAATCAAAAAATCGAGCGAAGTTTTTGTGTGAGATTCATTGAAATGCTTTGTTTACATGCTTACGAAATACGTAACATTCATTTGTTGGCAAGTGAATTGGGGGGATGGAAGAAGGAAAAAGCAAAATTATTTTTATAGAATGGAAGTGGGATGGGGGATGGGGAGGGTGGGGGGAATTGAGCGGATTGAATCGAGTGCAAGAAAAAAATGAACGCAAAGTACGAATGGCAGATGCTCGTTGAAGCTGATTTGTTGTCAAATTGAAGAGAAAATGGTGTCTCACGAAAAATGACGACATTCCATTGGAGATATAGCCGATTACCGTAGAACAAGAAATGATCAGACTTCAACTGAAATGTAAATCTAAGATCCCTAATGGCAAGTGTAGTGTTGAATTTAAAAATTGCATTTTCAGTTGTCGGTATTTGCAGTGAATTGATTTGCAGTGCACGTGTTGTCATTGTCGTCTGGGTGAACTCGGTTCGAAACTGTATTATAAACAAAGCATGATCTTATGTGCGCGAGATTACTTGCGTTTGTTCGGCTTAACGGGCATTTGTTCAGCGTGTGATAAGAATATACCTGCATTTGAATTGGTGATGCGAGCCAAAGCAAACGTCTATCATTTACAGTGTTTCGCATGTCAAATTTGTAATCATAGGTTTGTTTCAGTCATTTTATAACACATTCATCAACATTATATCATATAAAAATAAGTGCCTTTTTATATGATATGAATCCAGAATCATATCATATAAAAAAGTAAGTGTTTAACAAAATTGATTCAAAAAAAACTGATCAACCCAACAACATCATCAACATAACGGGTAATCTATAAATCTCTTACGGATTTAGCAATGCTCAAGCCTGTAGTTTAGCTTATCGTTAAGTCTAAACCAGGAGTCCTGATTTGATTAGGTGAAGCTGAAGTATATCCTTGCGTTCTGCTGCGTCCGTATGATTTCCGTAATATTGTAGTCGTACGAAACGCATCTAACACGTATTTTGGTGTGTATCAAATTGAAACTCGAAGTATAAATTTAAATTTAAATTCAACTTGAAACTATGGTGCTTTTGTTTTGATTTACAACGATAGCACTGGAAGCATTTCAGACTTTATTTGAACTACTTCAGTGTTATCCTTTAGTTAAGTAATTGCAAAGAACACATTTTTTACAGTAACATTTTTTCGGTGAAAACACAATCATATACACATACATACATACATACGCAATAGGTACTGAACGTAACGAACAAATTTTTTAAAAATAGAAAAATTGACTAAGAAAAAATGAAACGAATTGCAGATTTTGTATAGGTGATAAGTACTATTTGTGCGATAATAAAATTCTCTGTCAATATGATTACGAAGAGAGGATGACGTTTCTGCAGGCTGCGTATAACAATCAAAGTTTCACACAAATCACTAAAAATTTACAACAATTGGACGACTTTGAATCGGTGGCTAGTTTTTTTTTTAAATTTAGGTTTTGCTGATTTCAATTTTCGCTTTTCTTTAACAAATAAATTTCCTTTAATTTCAAGTAGGTTTCGCTTTCATTTGCACATGTAGTTTCATTGCTTTTAAACTAATGAATGTTATTGGTTGATAGGCCGAAGCTGGACTGGTCAGTATTTGATGTGAATTGAAGCAGTGCAATGTGATAACTGTTCTAAAGAATGATAACAATACAAGTGATTTTCATTTAGAAATATTCAAGTGATTGTATCAAAGTATCTCGTTTAACATTTATAATTCACTTTTTATCGCATCGCTGTTTTTGTTGTTGTTATTGCTGCTGTTGTTGTTCGATAATCTTCGCAAACGCATTTGTTCTTTAACAAATAATTTATGTCGTTTCACAAATTCGATTTGCTTAAAATGTAATAGTAACATTGTTGACAATAATAAATGTATCATAAGTTTATCAATAAATGTGATTAATGAACAAATAAAGTTTTTCTTTCTGCAAATTAATTCTTCGTTTTCAAAGACTTAATTTGTAAACTTGTTTTTGTTACTACCATACCTGTTACCTAAATCAGTTCAAGATCTATTCCAGTTCCCTTCCAAACTGATGATATGACAATGATAAGAATGACGACAATATTAATCGACAACCTGTACAGCAATTTCTCGAAATTCTTCCTTATCGAAACGGTAGTTGGCAAACTTTTTGTGGATAGTTTCAGATGCCTTCTGGATGTGAATAATGACACCATCATCATTAACTAACTGCATTTTATTCGGATTACGCCAAGTAAAGTATTTGATTCCGCGTAGACGAGCCAAGTCAAAATAGCAAGTTGCGTCGTCACAATTGTATCTGCAATATCGAGTTTTGTGATTGAGTTTGCTGGCAAAGAGTGATCGACACATTGGAAATGAATCGATAGTTTTTAGCCATCTGATTTGATAAAGAAAAATGAGCGAATTTGGAGTTATACTAACAAACATTCAAGATATAGTGACTCAATCATTCATCCACGTAAATTTACCTACATTTCGAAAACAACCGCCCATTTCGGTAAGAACAATAAGTGAGTTAAACCACTGCCATGCATACCCATCAAAATGTCCGTATTATGCGTTATTCGTAGTTGTTCCAAGAATGGCACTTTACTGTAACTTATCATTATTATTACCCTTACTATCCTCTATTTGTTGTTAGTAATAATGTTACTATGGTTGTCATTATCACGGTATTATTGCAGCAGCTGAACAGAAAATGTAGTATTGAAGTTGTATACTCGTTATAGTCGACTCTTCGCACGATAACGTTCGGGATTTGTTCCAGTTCATTGATCAACTGAAAAGAAATCGATCATTATGTAAATAAAACTTCACCAGAATCCTGTAAAAGTCTCGTTATTACTACTGATAAAATTTGATACTGGACTCGATACGCAGCTTGATAGACAATTTGATACATTTATTACTACTGATATTTTAAAAGTAGCAATACGTAACTGAACGAAGTACAT
>JAPYMA010002067.1:0-14021 GCA_035041965.1 Anisakis pegreffii
TAACGAGATTCCCACTGTCCCTATCTACTATCTAGCGAAACCACAGCCAAGGGAACGGGCTTGGCGAACACAGCGGGGAAAGAAGACCCTGTTGAGCTTGACTCTAGTCCGACTCTGTGAAGAGTCATGAGAGGTGTAGCATAAGTGGGAGGTTTCGGCCGACAGTGAAATACCACTACTTTCATCGATTCTTTACTTATTCGGTAAGACGAGAATTGAGCCTATCCGGCTCTTCATTCTGGTGTTAAGTGCAGCCACTCGGTGGCCGCACGACTCGCGCCGAAGACAGTGTCAGGCGGGGAGTTTGACTGGGGCGGTACATCTGTCAAATCGTAACGCAGGTGTCCTAAGGCTAGCTCAGAGAGGACGGAAACCTCTCGTAGAGCAAAAGGGCAAAAGCTCGCTTGATCTTGATTTCCAGTACGAATACAGACCGCGAAAGCGTGGCCTATCGATCCTTTTGAATTAGAAGGTCTCTAGCAAGAGGCGTCAGAAAAGTTACCACAGGGATTACTGGCTGGCGTGGCCGCCAAGCGCCCATAGCGACGTTGCTGTTTTTGATCCTTCGATGTCGGCTCCTTCCTATCATTGCGAAGCAGAATTCGCCAAGGCATTGATTGTTCGTCCTACCGGTCAGGGAACGTGAGCTGGGTCCAGACCGTCGCGAGACAAGGGCAGTTTTACCCTACTCGCGACTCGGCTGCCGCGAGAGTGAACTTGCCCTAGTACGAGAGGAGGACCCGCAGGCTCGGTACATCTGGTTCATGTGGTTGGCCGATCGGCCAATGGCGTCAGCTACGATCTCGAGGGATATGACTGCAACGCCTCTAGTCGAATCCCGGCCTAGTCAAGGCAACGATAAATTTGCTCCCCGGTGTCGGGAGGCACTCCTATGTGAGTTCGCTCACAGCTAATGCCCCATTAGATGGCCTTGCCGAGCGACTGAAAGGTCGATCGGTTGCCAAAGCCGGATTACACGGTGCAACGTCGGGGCGCAAAATCACTTGCAGACGACTTGATTACTGGTCAAGGTGTTGTATCCAGTAGAGCAGCCTCCATACTGCGATCTGTTGAGACTCATCCCTTGATTGGACGATTTGTTTGCACTTAGGGCATTTGTGAATGTACCTTGAAGAAGATAGAGATGCTCTTAAGCAAAGTGGTGTGCTTGTTGGATAAGAAGGCTAAAGAGGTGTGTTGGATGATAAGGTGGATTGCGATAAGGTATTGAAATGAAGAGCAGCTAAGTGGTTAAAAGCTGCTGCTCATATGCTGATTGGTTGTATGTGTATTTGGATATGGCTGTAGCTAGCTGATGTGACCGCCGCTGCTTTCAGCCAAAGTATTTTATTGGTATGAAAGTATTTTGTAAGTATTTTATAAGAGCGGTGAAAATGCTCTTATTGTTGTAGAAGTGACAAACGGTTGCATGTATGCATGTGTATATATGTGTATGTTTATAGACATATATATGCACACACATGCTTCGAGATGGAAGTAGTCACAAACGTTTGCTATGTTGTTGTGTGTATGTATATATGTGTGTATACACATATATACATGCACACACACTCTAGCATAGAGATAAGTCACAAACGGATAAAATGTGAGAATGTGATGAGCAGCGAGCTACTACTATTGTCAGTGAGTTGTGTAGCTATTGCGTTGTCACTATTATAGTGCTTAAGCGCAGTGGTGAGACAACATACACTGTCTTAAGTGAGCGTTCATCGGGTTATTGCTCGGTGTGGATAACGCAAACGTAATCGGGCCGCAACGGCCTCAATCGTATCGTTGTTGAGAAGTGAAATGTGCTCGTTTGATCGGTTAAGAGCACACACACCTGTTCTGTGTGTGTGCTCTTAACCGATCAAACGAGCACATTTCACTTCTCAACAACGATACGATTGAGGCCGTTGCGGCCCGATTACGTTTGCGTTATCCACACCGAGCAATAACCCGATGAACGCTCACTTAAGACAGTGTATGTTGTCTCACCACTGCGCTTAAGCACTATAATAGTGACAACGCAATAGCTACACAACTCACTGACAATAGTAGTAGCTCGCTCGCTCGAATCAGCATTCTCACATTTTATCCGTGCCGCAGACTCTATCCCTATGCTAGAGTGTGTGTGCATGTATATATGTGTATACACACATATATACATACACACAACAACATAGCAAACGTTTGTGACTACTTCCATCTCGAAGCATGTGTGTGCATATATATGTCTATAAACATACACATATATACACATGCATACATGCAACCGTTTGTCACTTCTACAACAATAAGAGCATTTTCACCGCTCTTATAAAATACTTACAAAATACTTTCATACCAATAAAATACTTTGGCTGAAAGCAGCGGCGGTCACATCAGCTAGCTACAGCCATATCCAAATACACATACAACCAATCAGCATATGAGCAGCAGCTTTTAACCACTTAGCTGCTCTTCATTTCAATACCTTATCACCAATCCACCTTATCATCCAACACACCTTTTTAGCCTTCTTATCCAACAAGCACACCACTTTGCTTAAGAGCATCTCTATCTTCTTCAAGGTACATTCACAAATGCCCTGAAGTGCAAACAAATCGTCCAATCAAAGGATGAGTCTCAACAGATCGCAGTATGGAGGCTGCTCTACTGGATACAACACCTTGACCAGTAATCAAGTCGTCTGCAAGTGATTTTGCGCCCCGACGTTGCACCGTGTAATCCGGCTTTGGCAACCGATCGACCTTTCAGTCGCTCGGCAAGGCCATCTAATGGGGCATTAGCTGTGAGCGAACTCACATAGAAGTGCCTCCCGACACCGGGGAGCAAATTTATCGTTGCCTTGACTAGGCGGGATTCTGACTTAGAGGCGTTCAGTCATAATCCCTCAGATGGTAGCTTCGCACCATTGGCCGATCGGCCAAGCACATGAACCAAATGTCTGAACCTGCGGTTCCTCTCGTACTGAGCAGGATTACTATCGCAACAACCAGTCACAGTAGGGTAAAACTAACCTGTCTCACGACGGTCTAAACCCAGCTCACGTTCCCTATTGGTGGGTGAACAATCCAACGCTTGGCGAATTCTGCTTCGCAATGATAGGAAGAGCCGACATCGAAGGATCAAAAAGCAACGTCGCTATGGACGCTTGGCTGCCACAAGCCAGTTATCCCTGTGGTAACTTTTCTGACACCTCTTGCTAGAGACCTTCTAATTCAAAAGGATCGATAGGCCACGCTTTCGCGGTCTGTATTCGTACTGGAAATCAAGATCAAGCGAGCTTTTGCCCTTTTGCTCTACGAGAGGTTTCCGTCCTCTCTGAGCTAGCCTTAGGACACCTGCGTTACGATTTGACAGATGTACCGCCCCAGTCAAACTCCCCGCCTGACACTGTCTTCGGCGCGAGTCGTGCGGCCACCGAGTGGCTGCACTTAACACCAGAATGAAGAGCCGGATAGGCTCAATTCTCGTCTTACCGAATAAGTAAAGAATCGATGAAAGTAGTGGTATTTCACTGTCGGCCGAAACCTCCCACTTATGCTACACCTCTCATGACTCTTCACAGAGTCGGACTAGAGTCAAGCTTCAACAGGGTCTTCTTTCCTGCTGTGTTCGCCAAGCCCGTTCCCTTGGCTGTGGTTTCGCTAGATAGTAGATAGACAGGAATTTGCAATCCATTTGAAGCATCTTCCATCGGTAGAGGCTCTTATGAACGTGGACACTCACAGTAAAATGAAATAAAGGCCTTGTTCAATTTGTCGTGTACGGTTTCAACACATCTTCGTAGGTGTATAAAATAAAAACTAACTTCAGAGTTAGTTTGATCGACTGCAAACGAAACGATTAATTTGAAAAATAGTGACGGAACTTCAACATTCAATTAAAAATATAAAATTTAATCATAATATTGGCGACAGCAATAATGAAGATAAAAATAATGAATGCATTAAAAAATTTTATTGTTCGTTGAAAGCGAATAGGATAATGATTTACGAAAAAATCAGTAAATTAATACGCAGTCCATTCATCCGTTCATCCATCCATATATCCGTCAATGATTTACACGTATAACTACCTCTGAAACGAACAAAAACGTGTGCAGCAATACATAAAGGCGCGTTAATTGTATCGAATTGAACGAAGGTATAGATCGTTGCAAAGAAAAATGAAAAAGACAACATTTCGGAATTAATCGCTTAGAAATGAAACGAACAGAAGATTAACACTTAGTTGATTAACTGACTGATGAAATGCGACTGATAACTGTGATTAGAAGACTGATTAATAAACACATCGAAAGCGTTCGTTGCTAAACAATTCGAGAATAAGCAGACTATGAATACTTGCAACATAACACAATGATATTATGAACTGAAAAGCACTAGAAATGATCACATCAATAAAATACTTGTATATGGCCTAACTGATGCTAAGGATTTGATCATAGGGAAGAGATTCTAAGACTAAAAATGTTTGATAACTGAGAATACACGGTGATAAAATACTATGGCATAACATAGTTAAGTAATATATATCACAATTAAAGATTAGACTATAAGGCAACGTTTCAAGTAAATGGTTCATCACATTGACAATCAATTTAAGGAACGACTGATATTAATTCTCTGTAATAATAATATGAACAATAATTATGATAGTATGTATAATAATAAAATGAAACAATACAGTGAGAATAATACTGGAAGGCATCATTTGCAAGAAGCAAAACAAAAATTGTTCATCAATGATGTAGTGTTAAACGCGAATGAATTGTTAAAATGAATAACAATTACTATAATCATTGACGATATTAATAAACTAAAAACAAAATTGATTAAGTATTGTTCTGATATAATAGAGTGAGTAATATCTTCTATAAAACAAATATAGAAAAACGAAGATAAAACACAAATAACGATATATTTATATGTAGAATGCCATATTTATTAGTCAGTAATCATTCTGGCGATTAGATAATCAGCAGTGATTAGGGGCTTAGTCTTATGTTCTAGGCTCAGTGCAGTTCATCAACCGATAGAATGTGAGAATCAAATGGATGGATGGGTGGATGAATAGATGAATAATTCACAAACTCAGACAATTGGAGCCAATCTTCGATGCATTCAATATGGTTGCATAAGTACGGCATTCTAACATATTTTAAGGCAGCTTCTAAAAGGCTTCTCATCTCTTGATAATTCACAATAAAATAGTAACAATAATAATAATACTAGTATCATATTATTATTACACTGTTAAATAATAATGAAGTGACTGATTTGATACTAATTATTTTATGTTAATGAACTAATGAGCATGTTAATGACCTCGAAGATAATAATAAATACGAATGAATATATCTACTTATAATATTTTTAATGATAATAATTACACAAAATAAAACACGATAGTTTTTTTTTGAAGATACCACAACTTGAAGAACGCAATAACAGCAAATGAAGAAGTGACGGAAAGAAAAGGTCCACAAAAACCGATATTCGGTAAACGAAATACTTAGAAAATGAAAATTGGCCGAAATAATCATTTAAAATAATCATATAATTAACTAATTTTCATAATCAAGATGAAAGCATTCATTTATTTTAAGCAGATGGTTGCATGCAACGCTACCGGCTTGTGTTGTCCAATGAACGTCTTTTCGCCAACTAGACCGTAATATAAGCCTGACGCACAAAACGAATCCTTCAAATTGCAATCGTTTTCTTTCGTTCTCCTCAGCATTAATTAGTTATATTGTTGTCATTAACATTATTGTCACTGTTACTATTCATTTTCCTTTAAACGAAAAAGCTTGGCAGCGCTATTGGGACGTTTTTTATTTGATAATAGTACCACCAAAAAATCGCTCGAACAACATACTGAACATAGAAATACGATGAAAGAAATAAAAGCAAACAAAATGAAATGAAATTTACATGTCTGAAGAGGTCACTAAGCTTTTCGTTGTATAACACTCGATCTGCCCATGCGGGACATAAATTTTTCATGAACTCTTCCTTTCCACTCACTTTGCTTACACCATAATGACGCGATGGCTGCGAATGAAAATCGCTCACAAATACAGTTTCGCAATAAGGAATAATTATACAACGTTTCTAGCAAATCATAAAAGCGCAACTGCCATTAACACACTCATATCCAACACTTTTTTCAGTGAGACAGCAACAGCCTTGTGGACTGGATGAGATCAAAACTTTTTCCAACGAGGACTGATATTTTAAAACAGTATAAGCAATAATAATGAAAAGAAGAATAACAAATAATTACCTGGAAGAAAACGGATTCCTCGAGAAGTTTTCCTCCAAAAACAACCTGTGCCAATTCACCATTATATTTCTTGACCATCTGTCCTCTTCCCAAACGGAAGAACCAGTCATGAATTGAATGCAAATCAAAGCGATGTTGTTCTACTGTTACAATACTCTAAAAAGTACTGCTCATTTGTCATTCATACGTAATTCCAACTGCTTTAAACGTAATTCCCCTTACTTAAGTCATATTATCTGTAGAATTTCTCATCTTTTTCGACCTTCCGAAAAAACAAACAAATGAAGTGCTCATCAAACCCCTCCAATCGTCGTGAAGCTATGATATTTTTAAGCATGTTGTTTCCAAAAATTCACAAGCTCAACTCCGGTTCCATGCCGTTATAGTTTGACAATGATTGGTTGAGTCTGAAGGGAGATTAGAGGTACTTGAACTGAAGGTGAGCACAACGAAGTACTTTTCGTTACTTGCAAGTTCAGAAAAATGTAACTGTGAATAAAATGAGTCAAATAAAAGTCTAATCTAAATTATTGAAATTTCCAAAATTTTTGTTGAATTAACCGAAATGAATGCCGAACTTGAACGCATCATCAAATAACAATAATGCAATCAACTGGAACTGCACTCTTCATTTTAAATTATTTCAATAGCTTCATACGATTACTGCTCTCCTTGTCATGCACACATAAATATCATTATGAATACAATAACAGCATACCCTTCCGTAACGATCCCGTTGTTCAATACCTTCTAATCTTCCATCAGATGCTTTCTTCGCATAACTTGTTGCTCGCTGTGTATCAGCCATGTCCTTTATACAAAACAAATACATTTCAATGATGATTATATTAATAATTTTTGGCATTCTTTGAATTTTCGTAAATCAAAGCGCCTAATCTTAATTTCGCGCATCAATTCAAAAGTTAACATCGCTCATGAATGCATTTTAAAAAAGCCATCATCGCAACAGCGCATCTTTAAGTACACTTCTTAACGAAATTCAAGCTTAGTTGGAGTTCACATGAAGATTGAAGCTGAGAATACTAAACCCAAGTTGAATGCAATGAGACGTTTAAAATCCAGATAGCCGCAAATCCTCCACTTATTAAAATACAGAAAAGGCGAATGAGTATTTTGATGGAATCGAAAGATATACAAAATACAAAAAACACAAGAAATACAAAAATGAAACACAAAAAAATAATTTTAAACTTAAAAAATACACTGAGCAGTTGAGTTTCAAATAATTGTGCGTTGAATGCGCCCGCAACGAGAATTGAATCATCTTTCAAACCCTCGGAATCTATTCTAAATATAAACATCATTACTGGTCAATGTCTCTCATTATTGAAAAGCGCACAAAATAATGAAAAACAAACTCTTTCAAAAGAAGATTGATCTGATTTTGACGCAATCTTGCCGCTTTAGTTTGCTCAGGCTGAAAACAAAATAAATGATCATTATAGAATAACAACAATGATGATAGTGATAAACGACGAACCTGTTCAACTAATTCATTGATATCCTCGAATGGTACCGCATGAAGAGCCAAATTGACGAACGTGAAGTCACGCCCATAAATACGATAACGTGACATCAGAAAACCCGTTTGCTGGGGCACTTCTGAGGGTGCTGCATCATTACGCTTCAAAAATGACATATAATCAATTGAGGAGTACAATGACGATGAATGATAAGGATAACGGATAACCAACATATGAATCGGAATCGTATCGATACGAACTAAACGACTGTGAGCTCGTGGCCGTATTCGAAGTGGCCCCAAATGTACTTGCGATAAAACCATCACATTCACGTGCACCGATCTCATATTGATGCCCTGATCTGAGACTTTTATACCCGGTATTACTGTAGCGGTCAAACAGTTCTATGTCGTTATTCGTTCGGAACAGATAGATCGAACCAAGACCCTTCAATTCACGTTACCAATGATAATTTGAAAAGCAAGCATATAAAAGATCTGTTATTGCTGGTCTCTAATGCTATCAAAACTTTATTTGCCGTACGTACGATTGGTTAGCCGAACATTTATGATGAAATAAAGATGAGTGAACACTGACCGTTTCGCGTGTATCGAAGAAAGCACGACTAGTCGAGAACTGTGACGCTATCTCTCTGGGATCGCGAAGAATACTGCAATAAAAGTAACTTAATAATAACAAATGAGACTGATATTCTTTGGTTAGCACGACAATCATGTATTATTCGACGACTGAAATGGGCGTAGCAGAGAGCAAGCATGTGGAGGCAGGCTAGTTGGTACTTACCTTCGATCACCCATCACACTAATTCTTAATCCTGGCTACCCTAGCTATACTGAACGAAATTACAAGCGCTGAACTAATGAATACGCTATAACAAATGCAAACGATTCGTATTCACTCTAGATTAGATTGGCGTACTCGGAGCACGGGTGAACCATACTTTTTCGGTAGCTTTCTGTTTTCTTCTATTAGCTTGTGTCTTGCGTCTGTACTTTGCGATGCATGATTTCTTTCGAAATTGCTGGTCTATCCTGCCTTTTTCATTAGTGATTGTCATGGGAGACGGAACTGACTCGCAAATCACTAAGGACTTGATTCCTTCTTCCTAACTCCTCCTCAGATGTACAATAATGTCTTCAAAATATCGCAATAGACTGGTTCATTTGATACAATCAACGAATTCTCTACAGCCAACTTGTTGATCAATGGCTTATTTTCTCGGTCTACTTTTGATCCGCGACAAAGAAGTGATAGTAGTTTAACAGGAAAGAGGGAAATTGCTCTTACGTAGACTTTTTTGGAGGTGGGGGCGGAAGGAGAAAAGGAACGGCAGTTTGCCATACGAATAGAGCGCAAGAGCATGCAAACCACGAAATATACAAAAGTGGGTGTAGCTTCATAATTGTTTGCAAGGAACTGAATTGCCAGCAGACATTTCTTGCTATTTCAAAGTTTCACATGATTGCGACCAAATTTCTGATGGCGTTTTACTCCATAGGGATCGACGATTATCTACCCTAATCTCAAACCCATAACACGTCTTTGAAATGCTGCTGTCTTCGTGAGTAATCTATTCATATAACTAAAAACTGCTTCAATGTAAAAGTTTTCAGAGCACTTTCCGAACAGTTTCATCTTGCATGCCAGATATATATCGCCATGTGCAAATTTATTGAACAACGGTTTGCACTATATCTCACGGTTAATGCGAGTGAAGGAATAGTACCCCTTGCGACTACCTTTTCGCTTGTTAACTGATAACAGTAATAACAGTGATGTTAGATACGCATAAAGTGAAATATCACACAAGCACATTGATTGTATCACGCAAATGTTCACGTAAATATTACGAAGCATGGCTGTTGAATGGGTCTTTAAAAGAAATGAATTAAACATAGCGGCAATCTCTAAGACTTGTGGAACTCGACTGCTACTATGGACAAAGTGTGAAATGGCCAGGAGACCGAAAAGGGGTAATTTAATCTCAAGACTTAGAATTAGGATTAAATTGAGAAGGCTCAAACCAGATACAGGTGTTCCGAAAAACTCATTTTCAACTGGAAAAATGCGGGTGTTTCCCTGTAGTTGTGGTTCAGTGCTGCAGCGGTCCGGTTAATGGCTGTCTATAATACGTATAAATAAGTGAAATAAGGAAAACAACGAACAATTTGACTATTTTCTCAGCGAATTGATCAGGATTGGATGCTGCACGCAATCCTTGAATATGTATCACTGCAAATTCAGGCTTTTGTTCCCACACCTCTTTAGCCACCTCGTTACACCATTCTTCCAAGAGATGATCCTGCAAACGAACTTTCCGTTTCATTCTTCAAATGAACACACTTCTTCACACCCTTCATCAATCAACTCTTTGCATTTCCGCAAAAAATAAATTATTCTGTTTCTTGAGAGTTTCTTTAAGAACCTAAGAAATCACGTCCTCAAACCGTAATAAAACATTGACAAACCGCCGATGAAAAAATAACATTTGAAAAAGCAGTGTAAGAATGTTATTCGAACTTGTTGCCTTCTGCTCAACATTCTAATGTTTTGTCTGCTAGACCATAGCATTGTGAATTAATGTTCATAGTTGAATTCATTTCATTCGTTTTGTAAATTTTTGAACTGAGTTGTTCTTGTCGAGGCTTTACATTGTATGTGTCCTATTGCGAACGGAAGAGAGAAGACATTTAGGTGAATGATATTTAGAGGCTTGGAATGTAATGTAATGTGATGTGGTATGAGGTGAGGTGATGAAATTTACCGTAACACTGTAAAATTTGGAATGAATGGATTAGAAAAAAGTGAAAAATTCTTTCGTATAAAATAAGGAAAATGGAAAAAGACAGGGGAATAAAATAAATAAAATTTTCGAAGAAGAACAAGAATGAGACAAGGTTGATGAATCGTCGTTTCGTCGTTGAGAGAAGAGAAAATTTTCAAAGACTTGCGAGAAAAAAAACAAAATAAATAAGATGCAAGTAATTGAGCAGGTAATCACCAGAACACAGTACAGCACACCTAGTCATTCACTCAAACAACCCACGTATGCTAAAAACAACTTCATCTTGTTCCGTACGTCACTGAAATTGCAATACACATATATATCATTCCACTCACTCTAACATCCGCCTCATCACCTTTACTCATCCGCTCTTACAACACAACTACCGGAATTACGCTTAAACAAATCTTATTCAACGCTTGAATATACCTCATTCCATTCTCTAAGTAAAAATTATTAATAAATGACCTATATTCAATATGTTTTAGTTGAGTGATAAATTACAATGATTCATTCAATTTCAGCAAACAAATACTTCAATAACACACACAAAAACACGACTAATATCTTACGTATGTTATATAATTAAAGAATCTACAGAGTGTTTTCGTTTTTCTGTTCCGTTTTCGAAAATTTTCATTGGAAATGAATGAAGCGAAGCCAAGATTTAGGATTTTTCATTAATTTTTTTGTAAAAAATAGAGAATATGCAAAGAATGATGGTTTCGATACTATAATTCAATGAACATAAGAAAAATAGTGACGATGAAATAATTTTTAATGAATACATAAAAATAAACACACAAATGCACAACAACCAAAATGGGAATTCAACTGTCAAGTTGACTTTTCGCTGCTATTTTACGGCTAAAATATCTGATGAGTGTTATTTCTATAATGATTGCCATTGGTATTGCTACGATAATTATTCATTATTATTATTGTCATAATAAATACTATTATCGGATTCATAATATTGTTGTGAATCGAATACATTCTTTCATTTGCACTTTATCTTTTATCCGTAATGTACAAAACAATCAGCGCATATAAATAAATAAATGCGCTATGAGAAATAAGTACACGTAAAAGTATTTTTAAAGTATTTGACGTCTTATTTTTCAATTGAAAATAAGACTAATCGAGAGGAGGAGTCATCGAAATATTTTCACTTTTAATTTGATATTTTCTACTTCATACTTTCTTATTCGGAATCAAATTATCTTTTCTCGTTCCAGCTCCAATCAACCAATTAATCATTTCATTCCATCAGAGCAATAATAACGAACACACTCAAGATAGTAATAATAACAAAAGATTAATAATAATAATAGTAATAATATTAATAATAATAAAGAAACTCACGTCATTCACAATAGGTGATATGTCTCCAGTAACGGTGACTTGTTTGATATAATCAGGCATAGTCATTGCGCCATGAAAACAAAATGATAACAGTATTATTGAACAGTAGTAATATTGAATAATGTTCTTATGAAATTCGTTTTCACATTATACAGTTATGAAAAGATGCACCAAAAAGGTGAATACGAGTTTATAATGATTACGTAACATTTAACGAAATGAATGATCAAGCAATGAACACAACTCGTAATAAATTCAAATGAAAATTGCTCAGATAAATAAGTCGCTTGGCTCGACCCTGGCTGTGTACCACTCAATCTCAGCCATTCGCACAACCAACGAGTTCGCAAACAATACCTCATCCTAATCTATCTGCACATCTCGTCTCACACCCTTAAATGCCGCCCTTCCCTACTGCTGTTGTCTACTTTGATGATTAAGTGCATTAAAATTTATATTCATAAAAATAAACACAACAGTATGTGAGGACTGCAAGTGGCAGCAAAGCAGCTGTACGAGTTCGAGAAGTTGAGGAAGAAGAATACTTTCTTAGAGTGTAGTGTCTAAGAGAACAAAGAAATGCTGAATGCTTCTTCACATAAATACGATGCACAAATCAACACAGACAACTTGTCGTTTATATAATACAATAATCCTCAATGCACCGATCTGAAACGCTTTTTTTATCGCTAACTTTTCTTCTACTCCTCCTCCTCCACAATTCTATTTATTGAAACGAATCAATCTCTTCGTTCCTTTTCATTCGCTAGAAAAATTGCATGAAACTGCTAGAGTCATGCATCAAAACAGTCTCATACCATACCATACCAAAATACAATCCTACTCATCAAAAATACATATTTTCTTCTCGTCTTAATCGAACAAGCCCAACCCAACCTAAAGTCAACCAAACCGGTCTTTCTTCAATGAAAATTCCAATAACTTAAAAAATCGAATCGCAATTCCAATTAAAAACATACAAACAAACAAACAACCAAACAAATATTCAATAAAACGTATTCGATCGAATCAATTCCATTAAAACTTCAAATAAGACCATCTTTATCACTACCATCTTTATTATCACCTTAACAATTCCTTCTTTAATCAAGTTCTCTTCATTATTCATAGCGCATTTTGCACTTTGTCTCTCCTATATTTCATAATAAATCTATTGCTTCTTACTGTTCATGCTGTCATCAGAAAAATGTTTTGATAAGTGCTTAATTGAACACTTACTACAATACTAACAATCAGCAGTTATCGTTGTTTTTACACAATTATTCAACTGATTCATTTCAGAAGATAAATATCCATAGTTAACATCATATCTTTTTTGAAACACCATAGATATTGAGAAAAAGGAATGGTTTTAGACAACAGGAATGCACGGAGGAATTGCGAAAGGTGCTTCTTATTTTATATAATCGGAAGATTATAGCGAAGAGCAGCATCGATCGCACAATACGGCTCAACTTTAAAACACTAAAGCAATGAAACAAACACCTGCTGAATGTACTGTAGTCAGTTATGCTAACGCTTAAGCTGAGTTGAGTGGTGTAACCGAAAAGAATTACGAAAACATGTGCATGAAGTGAAAATGAAGTGACGCAAATCATATGCGTAAAATAACACTATTCAACACCGATCACAACACACCACAAGCAATCATCTCCACCTATCCAGTTCACTCCTGGCTTAACCCTTCCGAGTATTACTCATAACACTTCTCATTTAGCACGTTCACAGCCACAGCTGAAAACCCAAATTGTGCACCACTGCAACGAGAACGTTTTATCTTACAACTGAGTAATTATTCAGTTTTTGAAACCATTCAAAACTTAAGCTAACATAAGCGCTGAATATGTGCGACACGAGACGACTATATGAAACCTCGACAGAACGTAGACTGGTTTCGCAACTGCCTTATTACTTACTATTGACCACCAGTAACTAGATTTTTTAATGCATAACACCTCAATAAAAAGCTCTTGAATCAGCACTCTGTTATATTTGTATAGCAATATAATAATATTGATAATAACAATATTAATAATAATAATAATAAT
>JAPYMA010002068.1:0-100488 GCA_035041965.1 Anisakis pegreffii
TATCATATATTTTGCCGAGCGGTTGGCTCTTACTTAAGGAGATATGCTCTCAATCTGCGCTTTCGCTCTCATTCATTGTGCAACGTATCACTATAGATCACTGCATACATTAATATAGCATTATAGAGTTTGCCATCTTCAAGCTACCGGTACCCTCAAGTTTGACCAGTAACATATGAATTTCTTCACACCGTCAGATTCCTCAGGTCCTCTAGATTCAGAATATTATATATTTTGCCGAGAGCGATTCTTCTTGCAATTTGGCATTTTCAATCGCTCGTGCGTAAATAGATCACTGCATGCATTAATGCTGAAAAACGCAGAGTTTGCCATTGGCGATTACTCTCAAGTTGCCCATTGTATGCGAGTATTTCACGCCATCATTCACGAATCCTCTGAGTCGAAATATCATCTGTACATAGCGTTATTGGAGACATAACCATTGCCTGAACTTATCTCAAATCAATCATCGTCGTGTAGTATCATTATAGATCACTGCATACATTAATATGGCGATATAGAGTTATATCATCAATAACAATACTCTCATTGCCAATTATGCGATTTCTTTTGTATCATTAGATAATACAATTCGAAATATCATACATTTTGCCTCGCGATTCTTCTTACTTAAGGAGATATAGCCATTTTCTTGAACCTATCTCAATCAGCGCAATCGCTCTCATTCATTGTATAACGTATCATTATAGATCACTGCATACATTAATATAGCATTATAGAGTTTGCCATCTTCAAGCTAACGGTACTCTCAAGTTTGCCCAGTAGCATGTGAATTTCTTTACACCATCACATTCCCCAGATCCTCTAGATTCGAAATATCATATATTTTGCCGAGCGATTCTTCTTACTTAAGGAGATATAGCCATTTTCTTGAACCTATCTCAATCAGCGCAATCGCTCTCATTCATTGTATAACGTATCATTATAGATCACTGCATACATTAATATAGCATTATAGAGTTTGCCATCTTCAAGCTAACGGTACTCTCAAGTTTGCCCAGTAGCATGTGAATTTCTTTACACCATCACATTCCCCAGATCCTCTAGATTCGAAATATCATACATTTTGCCTCGCGATTCTTCTTACTTAAGGAGATATAGCCATTTTCTTGAACCTATCTCAATCAGCGCAATCGCTCTCATTCATTGTATAACGTATCATTATAGATCACTGCATACATTAATATAGCATTATAGAGTTTGCCATCTTCAAGCTAACGGTACTCTCAAGTTTGCCCAGTAGCATGTGAATTTCTTTACACCATCACATTCCCCAGATCCTCTAGATTCGAAATATCATACATTTTGCCTCGCGATTCTTCTTACTTAAGGAGATATAGCCATTTTCTTGAACCTATCTCAATCAGCGCAATCGCTCTCATTCATTGTATAACGTATCATTATAGATCACTGCATACATTAATATAGCATTATAGAGTTTGCCATCTTCAAGCTAACGGTACTCTCAAGTTTGCCCAGTAGCATGTGAATTTCTTTACACCATCACATTCCCCAGATCCTCTAGATTCGAAATATCATATATTTTGCCGAGCGATTCTTCTTACTTAAGGAGATATAGCCATTTTCTTGAACCTATCTCAATCAGCGCAATCGCTCTCATTCATTGTATAACGTATCATTATAGATCACTGCATACATTAATATAGCATTATAGAGTTTGCCATCTTCAAGCTAACGGTACTCTCAAGTTTGCCCAGTAGCATGTGAATTTCTTTACACCATCACATTCCCCAGATCCTCTAGATTCGAAATATCATACATTTTGCCTCGCGATTCTTCTTACTTAAGGAGATATAGCCATTTTCTTGAACCTATCTCAATCAGCGCAATCGCTCTCATTCATTGTATAACGTATCATTATAGATCACTGCATACATTAATATAGCATTATAGAGTTTGCCATCTTCAAGCTAACGGTACTCTCAAGTTTGCCCAGTAGCATGTGAATTTCTTTACACCATCACATTCCCCAGATCCTCTAGATTCGAAATATCATATATTTTGCCGAGCGATTCTTCTTACTTAAGGAGATATAGCCATTTTCTTGAACCTATCTCAATCAGCGCAATCGCTCTCATTCATTGTATAACGTATCATTATAGATCACTGCATACATTAATATAGCATTATAGAGTTTGCCATCTTCAAGCTAACGGTACTCTCAAGTTTGCCCAGTAGCATGTGAATTTCTTTACACCATCACATTCCCCAGATCCTCTAGATTCGAAATATCATATATTTTGCCGAGCGATTCTTCTTACTTAAGGAGATATAGCCATTTTCTTGAACCTATCTCAATCAGCGCAATCGCTCTCATTCATTGTATAACGTATCATTATAGATCACTGCATACATTAATATAGCATTATAGAGTTTGCCATCTTCAAGCTAACGGTACTCTCAAGTTTGCCCAGTAGCATGCGAATTTCTTTACACCATCACATTCCCCAGATCCTCTAGATTCGAAATATCATACATTTTGCCTCGCGATTCTTCTTACTTAAGGAGATATAGCCATTTTCTTGAACTTATCTCAATCAGCGCAATCGCTCTCATTCATTGTATAACGTATCATTATAGATCACTGCATACATTAATATAGCATTATAGAGTTTGCCATCTTCAAGCTAACGGTACTCTCAAGTTTGCCCAGTAGCATGTGAATTTCTTTACACCATCACATTCCCCAGATCCTCTAGATTCGAAATATCATACATTTTGCCTCGCGATTCTTCTTACTTAAGGAGATATAGCCATTTTCTTGAACCTATCTCAATCAGCGCAATCGCTCTCATTCATTGTATAACGTATCATTATAGATCACTGCATACATTAATATAGCATTATAGAGTTTGCCATCTTCAAGCTAACGGTACTCTCAAGTTTGCCCAGTAGCATGTGAATTTCTTTACACCATCACATTCCCCAGATCCTCTAGATTCAAAATATCATATATTTTGCCGAGCGATTCTTCTTACTTAAGGAGATATAGCCATTTTCTTGATGGCTATACCTTTTCGTTAATTGTGGGTGTGGCTTACTGCCGTAATTTGTGGGCGTGGCTAGTTACCGTAGTTAAGAAGGTTCTGAGATACTGCTAAGATTGCCATTGCCAGCTTTATTACCATCTGCTATCGACTTTAGATACCTTTCACAAAATGAGTAAAATTAATGCAATGAAGAAATAACTATTTTCCGGAGGAGTTCAATTTGAAGTATCCGAAAATAAATATTGTTCCCTTCTATCGCCCATCGTATTCATACAGATCACTATTGGTTATTTTCAGTGCAATTTGTTCCTTCCATCCGTAAACAAGCAAATTAGTTTCACTGTGTACTCATAAAGCGATCAAATGTTAAGTTAGTCTGTACGAAATTCGATGAATGGAATCCTTTCCTTGTAATCGCCCAAGGTTCGATGCCCACCGGAAAATCGAAAATTGTCAGAATGAATAATTCCAACTGATTGTTAGATCCAGAAAGATGTCAAAATCCTGGACATATACATCTTGATCTATGCCTGGTCGTTCATCTCTCTCCATACATTTAATTTCTCTACCGTTCATCGATTATTAATTAAATGTGAGAATTCGTGGAGCATCAAACTGAGCCGAATTTCCGGGAGGATCTTTAGATATGGTGAGAGTACCAAGCTTCTGTGTGCGAAAGCTTATCTTAGCGCAAGACATCTCAGCGGTATGATTTTTTAGGTTTCAACACCAATCTTCAAAAATCCATCCAATCTTATGGTCGATTTCAGAGAGATAACAATTTGGCACAATTTCACGCTCTTTGGAAAGCTTGAAATAGGCTGACTTCGCTTAACTGAGGTGCAGTGAGATGAGTTGACATGGCTTTCTTAAGGCTAATTTCATACGCACAACTTCTCGGTAAGATCGGATAGAGGAAGATCTGAGATAAACTATTCGCATGTAGTTCCAAAGTAAAAAGTATAAAAAGTACATTTCTAAATGCATTCAGCGATTTGATACTGTTAATGATTTTAATTTGCGATTTTGGGAAAATTTCGATAGAATGAAACATTTGCTGATCACATCACTTATGGCAGATTCGTTTTATTATACAAAGGGTTTATAGTTTAGAATACAACCTACGAAAGTCATCAGCATTGATCAAGTATTCATAAGAAATTGCAGAGTTCTTCAGTATGTGAAAGTCATGTATTTGTGGGGAATTTGTTTTTGATAGTACAAGCAAAAGCAACTGAACAAATGGAGATTCTTTTGAAACTAATTTGAGGAAATTTTCTGCTGCTGATTCAACATTCGGCTGTGCACGGAACTGATCCATATCAGAATAAGATAAATTAATTCACTTACTGAAGAACCTCTTTCAATATTGCACCATGAAGTGAAACAATTTTCAATCTGAGATGCAAATATAAAATCAATTATTCAAGAAATAAGAATAATCTGTGAGGTATACTTTTCAATTCACATATGACGAATAGATCTAAAAATGTTGAGATATCATTTAAGAAAGGAAATGCTTTGATAAGACAACAATAACAATAAAGATTGGTTCAGTAGAGGAGTAAAATTCCTGATTAAATCAACGCAAATAAGCCCTTTCAAGCACCTACAAAATATAACATGTACATTAAGATAATATTATACAATTTGTCTTACTGGAGCACCGAGTGCTGTAAGTTTGAGGTGACACAGCTAAATTTTTTAAAATTATAATATTGATGATAGTGTCACTATGTAATTAGAAGTTGAATGCAAATTGATTCAAGCAATTCCTTGTGAGTTTTTCACAGGCGCAGAATCACTTTATTCTCAAACACTTGTCCTAAGTCCCAGTAAACCATCCGATCCTTTCCGGGATCTGAATTCAGGTGACGATGGTGGCACTGATTCTTGCGAATAGTCAGCATTACTATCCTCGATTTTCGGTCTGAAAATTGAAAGCGTTTTTTGGAAAAATAGAATGGTTCTAGAAATAAAGAAGGAATGATATACTGCTCGTCACGTACTGTTTTGTTGAAAAATTGATAAATAGGAACTGTGATAAACTGTTTAAGTACAGCGGAAGTTCAGTTATGAAGATTGCTAATATAAATGAACCAAGCAGATCAATTGGACCGTTCTGCTATCGTTCATTCGAGAACACTCACCTGTCCAGCATTGTCCTTCTCATTGCACTTGTCGGCCGCGGTGGTTGAAATATATCGCCGTCTAATGGTGAGGATTTCTTATCTACTGCATTCAAATCTGTGCTGTCCGTAATCGAGAACACCTGGAAACTTTCCGTTAACATTGTCCCTCTTTGGCATCATTCAGTGGAATTTATTTTTTGAAAAAATTGATTTTTATTCGAATCATCAAAAAATGAGCGAAAAATTCCGACTATTCCAGACGGTGAATGCTACGAAATCACAAGCAACTTGATTTCAATAAAGGATAACCATATCACGATATATAGCTCTCTCTTCAGCTTCAATTCGTCGTTTCTGTTTGACGCACCAAAATGCTAGGAAAACGAGAGCAATTAGCTGAAAATTTGCACGAAAACTGGATTAAATTGATTTTGTAATAATTTTTATTGAAGTCAACTCAATTGGGGCAAAATAGTTTTCATGACGAAGAATTTAGAACTCACATTAAATTGCTTCAGAACAGATCTGAGCAATCCTTAATCACTCATTCAAACTTCACTTAAATTCCACTATTTTCTAGCCAACCTCAAACGTTTTTCAATTCATTCCAAATAAATTCACACCCATATTCATCAGTGAATGACTGAAAACTATGAAAATAATGAAAAACTGGATGAACCAACCATAATAATGCCAATTATTGAGAAAATCGCAGCTAACCACTTATACATATTGTCCTTCTCTCTAGATCTACACCACGGTTGCCATCCCTTGTTCCATTGGAAGCTGTATTGAGTTGGATCATAGTAGTCAACAACAAGACTGCCTTTAAACATGGATTTATAGGTATGAACACTGTCTGCCATTATCGCCTTTGTCATTATACGAAATCATTGAAGGATAGTTGTACAAATTCAAGTACTTCCAAAGAACTGCCAAAGCGCTGTTCTCATGAATCAATTGAATGAGAACAATTTTCGGAGTAAAAACAATTTCCACTGCAAGAAGGATGAAAATTTCAGTGGCTGTTGATAGCAACATTCAATGGATATAAATGTTTTTTGTGAAACTGACGAACATTTGTATTCATGATCGCCTTTAATCCAATGAGTTTGAAAGCAGTTGAATGTTGCTACATCCCCTTCTAAATAACCAGAAGCCATCGAAGGCGTTTTTAACATATACGCTGGGTATTCGATCATTATTGCACCACAGCTATTATCTGTAATTAATCATTCATTAGATATCGAATCATTAATTGATGTTATTGTTAGAGCCATTTATTAACGTTAACATCATCGTTCATATTTTCAGATTCGTTCTCGAATAGCTCAAACTGTCAATCATGTTGATGTCTAGCAAAATGATCCAAATTGAATGATTCCAGCATATTGGAAAGGCACGAATGCATGAAGAGCTTATCTAAGAAGAAGGTATCATAAAGTCAACGAACTAACAATGTCTGCTACCAGCACTTCTGCCAGTAACGAATGAGTTCCATTCATTCAATGCCTCCATTCCCAGTGCTTTCGAATTAAGCATTGTATAGTCATACAGACACGGTACACTATCACCACAATCACTGAGTATCTCACTTGGATTATTTGGACACTCATTGCTACCGAACTGTTGAATTAACTGTCGTTGAATTGATATCGAGTTCACTGCAACCTTTTTCCATTTTGCACGTGGCAAAAATATTTTTAGGTTTTATGATACCGTTTGACAGTGATCATTGAAACTAGAAGTACTGATCATTTTAATAACACTAAGTAAAACATGACAAAATGAAGATAATCGAAAAAAACAACGAAAAATTATAAAAAAACGAAATGATGAAAATAGTGATAATAATAATTGTTGTTAGAACGTTATGATAATAATATAATTGCTACCACTATCAGTATCAATAGAAATTACTCATTCAGTGGTACACAGTACTATAGATCTCATTTTCACGGAAAACTGCGCGTTTTTTTCAGGATCGATTAAATCTCTTTCATTTCACTAAATCTTCAGCAGTCAAAAAAAGAAATGGGACCGATAGCACGGTAGATCATGGCTACCATTCTTATTGCCACTATTATTGATACTACTTGGTATTATTATTATCCGCATTCTTACTGATATCATTAATTCAATGTTAACTTACACGGTGGATTTATCTGCAGATCACGACACGTTCGTAGCAGTTGATTGACCATCATTCCATCCTTTGGCACAAAACGATGCGGACCACTGAAAATCAAACATTTAAAGGATTTTGGTATAGGTTGAAAAAAAACAGTCTGTTGAAAATATTCAAGTAACATAATAAAAAAGGGTTTTCCATTCAATGGGATCATTTTTGAGTGATATTCATTGAGGCTTCCATGCGCAAGCAAAGTTCAATTTGTACTTACAATTGAAATTCCACATCAGTTCCGATTACATCGACGAGCGGAAATTTTATCCATAGATCATCGACTAATTTCATAGTAAGAGAATGTTGTTTTATATTATTCATTCGTATCTAGTTGCGATAACACCAAAGAATAACAAAATATGTTGCTGAATCATGAATTGATTGATTTTATTCATTTAAACAAACCTTTCAAATCGTTCGGCTGTTTTGTAGATTGGTAATGCTTTCATGGCTGCTTCAGGGAAAACAGCGAACTTTTTAGCGCTATCTTGACTTGTTGTGAAAAGATTTTCAGTGGGTACGCCAGCGGCGAGAGGTATCTTTTGTTGCATTCGTTTGTCTCCACCACTACCCGGTATCCGATCTCAAATTTGCAATTATGATCAGTAATGTAAAATTGAAAATAAGAATGTCTAAAAGCAATAAAATTTATAAAAAGTATAACTATAATATAGTGAGGTTAAATGATGTGCTGAAAAGGCGCGACTGACTCACTGGAAGAAGTGCGAAGAATATGCATAAATGTTAACAAACGTACAATTAGAAATGAGTTGTTGGACAATGCCACCTGCATTGACATCATTCAGTGTTAACGGTATGTTCAACATTCCGGACTGTCCCTCCGGATTCGGTCGCGAAAGACCGGATACCGGTGGGAATTGAAACAAATTCGGAAACGGCGACGCTCTGAAGTGTCGTTCGCCTGTTGGCTCCTGTCAATTGACAAATCATTCATTAGAATTATTATCATGAACAGATTGCCTACTAATCCTAAGTGCATTATTGTTGAGTGCATGAAATGAATGAAGCAACAAACCACTCCATATCGAGGAGGAACACTAAGTTCAATATCCAACAGACCGGGACTTTCGTAGTACATCGGCAATCTGGCAATATCGAGTGCATATGATTCACGAATTCGAACACCAATTTGTGCTTCTTCCAATACAACATACACTTCTGCTTGACCGTATTCGACATTATTCACATAAACAAGTACTCCTCAAATTCAACTCATCACATTCAATTTATTCAAGAAGTTATTAAATTCAATCAAATTTCAACTTCTTCCTTAGTGCCTACGATAGTGACCTTATCGTAATTGCTTTGCAATCATGCTCTGATTGGTTTGTTGCTAACGGGCGATGTTTTGTTGATCGCTGTTCCAAGTTATTCTTTGGAGATTGGCCATTAATTTCAAAAGTATTTCTGTGCCCACAAACATAATCTAGCGGCCGTATTACGCAAACGAAATATTAGTGCATTTATGAAAGTTCGAAAATCTGTTAGATCAAACACTTCGCAGTTTTCCGTTGCAATCTGATGAGGTCCCTTTTGGCAGCTTGAAATTTCTGTAGATGACGAAAAACCGAAGCAATAATCAAAACAAAGAATTCGCTCAGAATCTGACCGAATTTCGGTCGGCCACCAACCCACTGTAAAACCTTATTTCATTTTCATTAAAAAACCTTTCTTTCAATTTGATCAATTGTAATCTGAATTTTTTATAGAGAACTGGAGTGAGTGCTCGAAGTCAGCATTTATATTACTCTATGTTCACACTCAATACTATTGTCATCTAAACCTTTGAATTTTTGTAATTTCATGTTGTCGAAATATCTGATAATATTTCCAACAATAACACTCGTCCGATATCTGAATCGTCTCGTATCTTTCCTCGCCACCACCACTACTCGATCCGTCCCGGTCGCCTCGAGCGCTATTCCAGTTACAACCGTTGCGTTTGTTGGCTGTACCAAATCAGCCTGTGCTATGTATCGTCCCAATAAACCTGAATTTCATCCGAATTCGATTTCGTCAGTTTTCTTCAGCACTTTGACGAATATCAATACTTTGCACCTCATTTATGATTCTATGTTCTAGTGCTTTCATAACAGAAGACCTCATGTCAGCTATATGAACAAGGTAGCGTCTCTGTTATCGACGACAGCCCTCATATTTGATCATTATAACCAGTCACGATATTTCGAAAAGCAAAATGGTATTTTGGTAACAAATATGATAATCAACAGCAAAATGATATATCGCTTATATGGTTGAGACCCCAGAGATTAAGTACTGAACCATGAAATTTTATTTGTAAAAAAAGACTGCTACACCAAACCAACTTTCAGCAATTCATGCAAATTTGGCTAATTGCAATCAAATTCTTTGGTTATTTTTGGAGTGATTTTCGCCAACTTGACGATTTTAATAAGCAGTGATTTTTATAGAATGAACATTTCGGAACCGTACCGAAATCCACCCTTCTATTTGGGTATCGTTCGAGTCGAATTTGAATTCGCACTTCGGGATTCGTTAACGTTTTAGGAATATGAAGTAAGGTGAATACGCCAGGCTCGTTGAACACAAACTTTTGATTGTCCAACGTTGTGAATGAACCTGCTCCTTGTACATAGCCTATAATAGATATGTAGCTATGTGTATCTCATCACGGAATTAATATTGCGATAGTTGTTGCACAATTACGTCAATCAACAATATCTCTTACATAACGGATTCGTAAGCACAATTGCTTTGTGATCTATCAGTAGATTTTACAGTTGATGAATTTTCATGGCATTCGGCACTGACTGTCAAGGAACAAAATCACAACATGTCAAATTCGCTCGATTCCACTGCTGGATCTGTGTAAGAAAGTTGCTACTATTTTAGTCGCGGAAATTTGTTGATATATTTGAACCTAGGTTGAACCTCAGTCTCTCTGTAAGACTAAAACTGAGTCTGAGATTGATCTCTGCCTGCAATCCCTTTGCCTCAAACTTCTCGCTCGTTAGCTCAATTGCTAAATCAGATAAATTTTAGAACTATCGTATTTAGACTGGAAACTACATATATCTAGGATAGTACCACTCAAAGAAGGCTCATGTTGGTGAAAGATTCTTCCTTCCCATCAAAGACCCAATAATAGACTAATACTTTTTGCGGAACAGAGCCTCACATTTTGGAGCATATTAAAAGATTAGGGAATTGTAAGGTTGTAATAGCGAGATTGTGAAATTCCAGTCGGAAAAGAAGTTTTTTTTCCTGTTTTCCCTAAACGAAGCACATCGTCTTTCACTGTTTTCCTTGTAGACACTCAGCGAACCGTTTGCCAACGCTTATGTGTCAAATGAGAAGTTCAATTTCTGAAATGCACTAATAGCTGTGCGAATTCCAACACAACGACAGTTTGGCCCACGCAGAAAGGAAGAGAAAAGGTCACAGCTGTTACTAGTATGCCGGACAATAAAGAATCTGTGCGCTCTGAAGTAATCGAAACTCGCTTGGCTCACTCTTAGATAGTGTTTTATTCTGGCAACAACTTCCATGCTTAAGTTGGTAAAATTGGTCTGTGGTATTTTACGATCATCTAAACGCGCACGATCAAAATGCCTGTGTTAACACATGCAAGTGCAGTGTTCAATAGCCACCCATCGCCATCGTTTGTCTAAGAGTGATTTTTTAGGGCAGAATTAAGTGCCCGAAAACTGCTCGGCTTCAAAATTTCATAGAATGATAACCCGTTGCTGGCGGTTCATACTGCTGGCAACCACTCGTTGGACGACGCCAATAAAACAGTTGGCATCGGTACTTTGCGTACTTACAACAGAGGTGATACGGCATATAATCATGATAGAACGCAGAGAAACTGGGAACCTGAAACCATCATCATAATTCAGTCAATTCATTGTGAAGCGAATCATACTACTGACTGAAATATGGGTAGTTAAAGCATTGAAATGAAACGCTACAGGGAAAAGATTTGAAAATTACTTAAAATATCATTGAACAGGTCAAAAAGGAAGAGAAAATTTCAGCAACCTCATATTGTCCCATGTATGGGAAAGTACCAAATTCGTATGCTCTTGTTGGATATCCGGGATTATATGGGTATTGCTCGATTGTTTTAACAACAGGTTGATACGTTGACTGCATTAATTTACCTTCGCCATCATAACAACACACTTGACCATAATGCGTTTCAAATGGACTGTGATAATAAGAAGTTATTTTGGCTTTATAGTTTCCGAGAAAGCACTGATTCCATAAAATCGTAAAAAAGAGTTCATTAAGAAAGTGAAGATGCGAGCAATTGGAATGAAAACTGCGAAAAATTAAGGCAAATATTACGCAGTGTTATGGTTATTTAGTGTATTGAATCGATTCGCTTCACCGGCGTAATAGGACGTATAAACATTTTGTGCAGACATATAACAATTCTGTGCACCAACACTGGTCGTGCATGAGATATCACGGAACACCTTAAAATCATTAAGTTGAGTATCAGCAGATTTCTCCTAATTTTTCAACATGTCAGATTGCTGAAAACACAGAACGAGATAGGTTACAGCAGCTCAGTTGATCATTGGTGGCTGGCTTACTTTACTTTGAAGCATGAGAACCAGGGTTATGAAATCAACAATCGCAGCATATTAATTTATTTGCATGAATGATACTCTTTGTGTCATTAAATGAATGCAGAACTTAAAAGTTGTTTGACTGGAGGAAAGCTGAACGGAGGTAATTGAAGCAAAATACGGATTGATAACAGTAACTAGAACATGCCTGTGAGCAGCGTGGATGCGGCATGAAACGACCCAAATCGATGCGAGCTTGACTTTCGATACATGGACATGATGCATTCGTTTCGGTGTATCGAATGAAATTGTACTGTGCACCATCTTCAGCATACCTTGAACAATGAACGGTACACAATGAAAGTCATTTATGAAAGACATTTACAATGAAACGTACACATCGACATTTTTCATTCAGATTAAGAAGCATTTGAATTGAACTGTTAATGAACAACTGAATTGAAAAAAATCATTAACAAAGAAGAACCGCACCAATCTTGACACATTTGAGTTGCTTTTTCCTCAACATAAGCAACTCTTGACTGTTGCTGTTGAACATTGACCGGTCCCGTCACAACAGTGCCTAGTTCGAGTGGCTGCCACAACCAATGTATTGATATCGGAGAGGATGTCAAACTGAATTTATCATCACATATGCATTATCCATTCAGAGAAGCAGCCAAAGAATTCATCAGACGACTTCGAAGTCATGTGATATTTATCTCAAAAAACTATGCATGTGATACTTATCCACTGATTGTAGTAAACACAACATTCAATTGAAACCTTTAAATTGGTGCACGAAATCGTAGTGATGAGAAAATACTTACGATTAGAGAATTAATTCATAGTGTGTGAAATGAGAAAGAAATAAAGAGATAAGAAATAATTTCTGAATACCCCGGCAAGAGATTCATTCCAGTTAAATCATTTGGCCTGATCGGTGAGAGTTTTAAGTAACCAAATCGATAGCTGTACAACTCATTCATTCGTTCCCATTCATTCAAATACCACTGTTCTACCTTAATCAATAAGGTGTTATTTATGATGATGAAATCAACACGATGCTAAAATTCTTGCGAAGGCAAAGATTATTTCGCTGATCGAATGCGTTGTTTCACCTGATAAATATTAATTCGCTCTTCTTGAGGTTTGAATCGATACTGGTAATTATTACGATTTGTGAATGTTGCCAACCGACAAATCGTCCTATATTCTGGTCGGAACTTCCGAATCTGAAATGCGGTAAGCAATCAAAGCGAAATTTCAATGAAGTTTTACATTCATGATCACCCGAACACCAGCTGAAAGAAGAGAATAGAAGGGATATTTCGATCAATGAAAATGATCACCTATTGAGATAGATGAATTCCATTTACAAACGTTCGTTTTTCTTAACAGAAAGTCAGCAATTTAGTCAGATCCATATCGCAGTCATAATGATTCAAAATGTAAGTTAATCAAAGTACCGCTTCGTCCTTGCCTTCGCGATAACCAATAACATATAAACCCAGTTGAACACTATACATCGCATCGTTGGCAATTTGGAAGAAACGTTCACCATTCATAAAATCCGGATTCGTAAAATTACGAGGATACCAGGATATCGACATGATCTTCAATCAGAACAAATCAGTCCGAAAATACAGCTTTGATCCGAAGTGCAGCATCAGAAGAACGCATGCAACACAGAAGAATGAGGGTAAACATTTTGAATGCCTCTGATCCTATATTTTTTTGCGTTTATTGAGCCGCAAAGTCAATATTAAGAAATTCAATTAGGTTGTTAAAAGTGAGAAGCGATTCTACCTGAAAAGGAACCGGATTTTTGAACCAGTCATATACATTACCGATATCAAGCCGCATGGGATCAATTGTAGGAGGCACTGAAATATTACATGCATAAATTACTTTTAGTCGTGGATAATTTTAGTGCTAAATCCCATCATCTGTTTTCGAATTTTTATCCTCAACACATCACATTTGTGAATGTCAACAAAAATGAACCAGTTCGCTGTTTGTCATTGCAGTTTGTTTGTTTTGACCACTTCCAGACAAATAAACGGTAAGAGAGTAGGTAATCGGCGATCAATTAAATGAGATTTCACGTCTGCATTCATTCATGGCGAATTCGTTTATCTTTAAGCCGTTCTCAAGAATTAAGCAAACGACAACCAATTGCTCACTTTCTCACTGATCTATCCACAACAGATGATCTTCGTGGTGGCTTTGAATCAGAAATAATCAATACCATTTGCAGAAAAATTTCCCGTCTGATTTCGAAAGCCAGTAAGTGTAGTAGTTCAAGTCGATGAAAGAGGATAAGAAATAAAAAAAGTGTTTGCAAGAACATTCGTATCAACAATTTCAGTTTGCATTATTCCAAGGCACATTGCGCACGGCAATGAAAATGACTCTCACCAAAGTAAATATAGCCCACAAAGGCCTTCTGTTCTTGTGCGTTTAAATTGCCTTGTTGCGTCTGAAAATAGACCGTCTTTGTGCCCCAATCGAACACTCTCGGCAAAAAGCATCGAGCAATCGCTGAATTCAATACTGTACACGTTGCGGTCTCACGTTGCTCAATCATGAGAATATACGTTTGTGAACGATCCAAGCAAAGCGCGTTGATGTCCACTGTCGTTTCTCCAAGCATGTTCACGATATTTGGATAGATCAGCATCGGATCTGCAATCAGCTTTCAGTTTTCTCGCAGTTGTTCTTTGCATTCTTTGTATTCACGCAATGCAACGTACACGTTCCAGACGTTTTGTTCGAGCAACCTCCCGGTCTCACAACGTCATCGACGCGAAACATATAGCGACCACGACCCATATGCGGTACACCGGATCGTTGTGCTAATATCTTTGGTGAATGTTTATATGGAATTGTTGGATCGACTGGTACTGTTCCTGTGTGATTGCCACCATTGAAAAGTGCCTGAATTATTTATTGAATCTTAATGGCAAATCGTGAACATGCAATGATTTAAATAAAATGAACCGATGAGAAATGCGCACTACAATGTTCGTAAAACGAATAAATTTCACCTGGCAACGACCGTTTCGTGAATTGAATCGAAAATCATCAGCATCAAATCCGAGTTTGTCGTAATTCAGAATCACGTAACTCAGTTTCGCTGCCTGAAAGTTCGCCGAGTTGAATATGGTTGACTCAGGAGATTTCTTCCATCTTGAAGCAATGAGCCAAACGGCAAATTGATGATGAATAGTTGCAGATATGGAATTGATGTGATGTGTGTGAGTTCACACATTAACTTACAATTAGTTAGTGAGGTGGATTCTTCATATATGGATCAGTTTTTTACGTCACTAAAGATCAGTTTTTTTGCATAGCAAACTGATGCTCATTACTCAAACTGTATGTCCTGTAAAATACTGCGTTATTCAAAAATAGTATTCATGATACCTGATCAGTCAACCAAATCGCCTGATAAGTTGCCAACTGTCCCCTTCCGACATCCGAACGACCCGATACCCCAGATGCGGTATTCAACCATGTTACCACCAACGCTGCATCCGCTCTGAATGCAACTGCCCCAGCAACCCCTTCTAAAAAATTTGAATCCGATCATTCGCTAAGATATCCGTTCATCGGAATTTCCATCATCAGACAAATGATGAATTCGCCGAAATTTGCCAAAATGTCCAAATCAAGGTCCAAAATGAGAATATTCAATAAGAACTGATGATCATCCAGGCAGAAGCACTTCTTCACTTCAGCGCATTGGATTAATCAAGTTTATCTCAATGGAATATTGAAATAAGTGAAGTTCACAGGCAGTATCCAGTTGAACTATTCGTCACCTTGAAGCCACTGCATCATCTGTTCCAGAAACATATCACTTTGTGGATTACACTGAATATACGAATCCGGCGTTCCTGGACAGGCCTGGAATTATTTCTGGTCATTCATGTGCATCTTCTTGGTACTTGACACACTCGGAAGAGTTCAAATTGATCTTGAACATGAGGGAGTAATTGATTGAATGCTTTATTTCGTATCTAATTTATCTTCATAAAATCCACTAACTTCTCGAATTCATCTTTCTACATAACTAAAAACATTCGTGAAATCTCTAGCAACGACAAAACAACGAACCAAATTCGCAGGCTGATTGAAAAATGAAGATGTTGGTGAGCTGGCAACATTGAAGAACTCATTTCGACGTCTACCAAAAAGTGACTGCCTTAAGACCAGCCTGAAGAACACACCAGTTCGTAGGCCAGGCTGCGGATCTTGGGTAATCTAAAACAGCACATTAATATGAACTCGAATTTTCCACAGGGAAGCTGATGGGACAGTGTTTCATGAGCATACAATGAAAAAATAAAATTAGTCGAATTCGTTAGCATTCATTGAAAGTTTCAGGGAAGTAGTCAAAATTGAATGGACAGGTGCATTTCAGACTGCAAGTAAGTTCAACATCACTTGTTGTTTACAAAGCCAAGGTGCGATCATCGCTGGATCTGGTTGTCTTGGCCAATCTGTGTTCTCAACACCAACGTTCAGTACTGGACCTTGATTGAGTATGTGTGCAAATCCGATATATCCGTTCACAGAAATCTGCAATCGCTCGATGAAAATCATCGAAATGAACGCAGATGAACAACGCAATTGATTGGAAACCTCGATGGATAGGAAGGTTTGATAAATGATATTTGACCACGAGTGGACATGTGACCAAGTGACATTTGACAATGTCGAAGTTTCAAAAAGTGAAAATGAATCAAAATTATGTGGGAATATCTCTCAAAATTGATGGATCATAAATGTAGGAAACTCGCAGAATTCATCGAAAGTTACACTGATAATGGAAGGATCTGTAAGTGCAAATCAATATCACTCAAAGAAAACAGAATGAAGATTTGAATGAAAAAAGTCATCTAAAACCCACAACAGAATAGTTATAAAGTCCACCATAAAATGGAAAAAACATATGGAGATCAATCGTTTGTCCTGGATTAAGCATTCCAGGAAATACTTCGTGGTCTCCAACGTCCGGCCCAAATGGCACCAAATTTTCTGTGAATTTAAAAAGCGATTAATTACTCGTTTCTAACGGAAATTTGATCGGAAAATGATCAATCATCAATTATTTTGAATAACGAAACACGATGCAATATATATTGCATCACAAAGCTAGAACCTTTATGGCAATGCAAAGTGTAGGCGCAGATAACTGAGTTGTGCATGCCGAAAGCTAACGAACGCATAAAACATGATATCACCTGCATAAAATGGTGAAAGTTGCTGTGCGATTGGTACGAAGCCTTGATTTGGTACGGGGACCGAGGAAACACCAGGTGGTACTGGAATTGGTTGCGGAGGAATCGGTCGTGGTCGTTGGGAGATTTGGGGGAGCAGTGGATTGGAAGCCTGCGTAATGAATGGTGGCATTTGTTGAGCATCCGTGAAAATGATCAAGCAAATGAACCCACTCAAGACACACATAAATCCACATTGCCATATCATCTGAGACCAGCGCAACATTGCGATAGGCTTAGATTTAAACGATGTAACTTCACGATTATCGAACTCAGATTTCCTCTCGAACCAACAACTCAGATGCTTCGCCTATCGTTCTCAAACATCTGTCAAGACCTGCAAAAAAAATTTTTACACTGCATTGGCCAATTCTGTCTCCTAAGCAGCGAATAACGTGAAATAACAGCTAATTGTGAAATAAGAGCTCAGCAATTGCCTCTCAAAAATCGATCGTCACAGCGCAAAGTTTTGTTCGATTACCGATCGTTCGCACTCCATAATTTGAATTCGATAATGAGCTACATTCATCTTCGGAAAACGTTTTTGAGTTCACGAATATATTGCTAGCAGGTACATTGCACATCATAACCCATCATATCGCACTAAAATTTTTTATTGCAACCAACGCTTCTCATTCATGCCTATTGATATTGTTGATTGGTAATGATCTATTAGCGTGTGATCCTTGTAGGAAAACAGTTTCAATGAGTAAATTCTTGCGCTAATGTTTTCTCACTGACATTACACTGACTGCAAAGTAGATTCAACATTTCGCGAAATAAAAGCTCAAGTCTACGCAAGAGCATTATTTCATTTCATCCAACTTAATGCTTTCCTTAGCAAAAGTATACACTCAACAACTGGATGAAGTTGTTTCATCTCGAAAATTTAATCGCTTAAAACAAACCTATGAGCTGACTGAATCGAGGTATTCAATATTATAAGCAGATAATACAGATGTATGTCTTCTATAGTGAATGATGATGTAATTGGCATACAGCTATCTTAAAGCTAGTCTATTATTCAAAAGGTAAATAAGTGAGCAAGTAAATAAATAAATAACTGAATAAATAAATACTTCAAACGATACATTCTCACAACAACCGGATGCACCAACTAAGTAACGCACAAAAATCAGACCGTAGAGTCAAAAGATTCTTTGACTGAAAGATCTAAAAAAAGCTGAAAGATTCTTTGAAAAGCTGAAAATGGTTTTGCATTTTCTGCGATAAATTCTAATGAACAAAATTGCATCAGTTCATTCAGCCTAGTTCTGTGGCTCGAACTCACTGCATTCAAATTGACCAGTTCACGGACTGAATAGTTTCGTAACCAAGAAGTCCCAGTCAGTAATGATCGAAATTATCTAGAGACTCTGAATTCGACGAAGAGAAATTATTTCCAGCTTTGTTAATCTAATCTCGTTGTTGATGTTGCTGCATTACCTAAAATCGTAGTATTTTGCATCATCTCTATCGTGTTTGCATAAATTTCGCTTGGCAAACAGTGGCTTAAATTTCGTTCATTGTCCATTCATTTGTTGTATTTGAATGATTGTACTAGATATTAACTATACGAATAAAGTGAACAAATTACAGTGAAGTTAGTTGCCCGACTGCAAATTTACTTGATTCACACAAACTCTGAACTCCTTCTAACAACTCCTATTCACATAACATGCATAATCGATATTCATCTGCAGAGGTAATGCACACCAGAATGTAACTTACACACTCACTGACTCAACACGCATTCTCATTCATAATGCTAAGAATCATTTTTTAAATATTGTTAGAAACAAAAGTAAAAAGAACTTAAGTCGTCCGCACTTTTGTAGGGATCAGAAAAGAGCTCTGAAAAAATGGAAGAAATAATTCGTCCGAAATGATAATCCAACTTAAAAAGCACATTTACATCAAGAAGGAATGAATATCCAGCGATATTTCAAACGAGCGATTTGAAAAAATCGAGAAAATCCTCAACAAAAAAAAAACAGTTGATCTGCGGGAGATAAAATTGAAACAGAGTGAACGGAATAAGGCTTTTCTATTTCTTATAAATATTTTCAAAAAAATAAGATAAAAGGACGCAATAAACGATGTGAAAAAATACCAAATAAAAATACTTTTCAAAGAAAAGATTCGTCAGTAACTTCAAAATTATTTTTTTAAATACCGCGAAACTGTGTGCAAAAAAATAAATGAAATTTGGGCATTCCTCATATTCATTGCAAAAACCAAGCAAGAATGAGTAGGATGAGTTCACAAAAGATGGAAGGTACACATCAGAACGGCATTAGTCGTTACATAACGCGAATCGAGATGCATCGTGATGAGGGCTGTGTCCACTACTCGCTCCTGCCCACTAATTCAACAACACGATCACAACTATCCAAACAATCCCATTCCAAATTCCTCGCGCTTATCTCCGTCACCATCACAAAACAATTCACTATATTCTCATCACGCTAATATTGTGTACCCTCCGTCTTTACCTTTGTTTTACTGTATTCGTAAAAAACGAAGTTCATATCGATAAGCGAATTATGGTTGTGTTGAGATAATGTAAAGAATAACCGTACTAAGTGATACATCATGATTTGTTATGAGAAAAAGTCACAATCTTTTGAACGGAGTTAAAACAACTGACGATAACCCGTCTACTTGCTAATAATTCTATTCGCGAGAACTTGAATGTCACTCTTTTTCATCATTTGTAAATACGAACTCATTATTATGAAATGGAACAATTAATTCATATCAGAGTAATGCTGCACTGTCAATTTTTCATCAGTTATGCAAAGCAGAAAAAATCCGAATGAATCACGAGAGAGCATGTTTAGCACAAAGATGCGCATAAAAATTTATGCCAATGAATGTTGACAACTGCATGAAATTATGACGATACGGAAAAGGTAATGCTTTATAACTTAATCATACAATGAAAACTACCGTTTTTCAATCAACTAATTCGTTCAATACGTTAAACAGTTTTAATGACATGAGGCTGAGAAAGTATCGGAAAACGTAAGAAGCTGAGACATGAAGCGCATTCAAGTTCGTATGAACTGAATAACGATGAGATCTTATTCATCATTTATAATCATGAACTCATTATTATTGGCAAATTCGCAAGGATACACAACCTTATGAAAGCATGTTTACTTGAAACAATAGCGTTATGAGCGGTCAAAATATCAAACGCTTGTATTCAATCCAAGAAACTTCGATGATACTGCACTCCTCCGTGAACGCAATTCTCCACATGCTGACTCATCACGTTCGGAGAACACGTCTGCATCAGAATCATGAATACGCAACCTGGAAGGTTGTCTTGAAAGTCATCGAAACCAAAGAAATTCTCCCATTGTTGGCATAAAAAGAAACTGAAATCGGTTAAACTGGAGGAACGATAGAGGAGATTCAAATATGCTCACAACCAGAAGTATCATTTATCATCAAAAATAAAAAGAGTAGTTGCATGCTCGATCACGATCAAAATCCGCATTAAAGACTTTAATGCATCACGTGGAGCGATGAAATATCGTGCAATTCCTCTTTATTTTATGCACATACAAAGTGAATTGACTTTTCCAAAGTGTTGGTTCATAGTTCAAAGAAGGAACCGTTTCATTTGAGGGATGTTCGTCGGGGTTGTTCTTCCAGATATTCGAAAAATCTCATCAGTCGACGACTTCAGAATGCTTGGTCGCAAACTCGTTTTGCTTGCTTCGAATCCCTCAATATCAGTAGTTATTCAACAACTTTCTATGTGTACCCATCAGCTTTAAACTTCAGTATCACAGCTAAACAATGAACAGTCGCACTCCAATCGAGACTGATTCGAAATGGACAATGAACAAAGGACAACGAGCATGTTCTCAGCGATAAACATCACTAACTATTCCAAATACTTTATTTGTCGAAAATTTCTTAACCAAGAAAAGTCGCATAAGCAGACAAAGCATTTTCTATGCCTGATGATCTCTAGGATCATTTTGTACTCATCTTATTGAAGGGGAAAGCATTCACCTGATTCTCTTGATACGGCAATGCTTTTTCGCTAAGCTCCGAACGCCGTTTTTGTTTAATTGCCCAAAATGCAACAAATATGATAGCTATGACCTAAAGAGCAATCAGTTGAATAATTTAGTGACAGTCTTTTGGCACAGTATGGTGAATTCATTGAAGTTTATAACCCAATGCTTGAAACCCAAAACGCGAAAATTGCATTCCATTACGAACATTCATTTTCATCGAGTTTTTCGAATATTATCTTTTATGCAAACGTTGCAATAAAATTCTGAATGTGTTTGATTGGGACTGAATAAAAGTTAATGATTCACAGAGCCGTTTACCTACCACGATAATTCCAATAGTTGCACAAGCACCCGTAACCCATTGATAAAGAGTATCTTTAGAACGCGAACGACACCACGGTTGCCAGCCTTTATTCCATTCAACACCATAAGTCCCATCCCAATTTTGGACCTCACTACCTAAAAGCGATCTCTTCACTTGCAAATCTATTTCTGGCTCGAATTCTTGATAGGCAACTCTAAATTTTTTATACAATGAAAATCAGAGCAGATGAAACTAACGTTGGTAATGGAATAAAAACATTTATATTCATAAAACATTTATAATAAAAACATTTATATTTAACGAACATTTATATTCATAATCGCCTTTGATCCAATGGGTTTGATAGCAACTGAAACTTGCTACATCTCCTTCCAAATAGGCCGGTGCCATTGCAGGTGTTTTCAGCATGTATGATGGATATTCGATCATTATTGCACCACAACTATTATCTGCAAGAAACCACCTATCAGCAACATACGTACCGTTTATACCAATCTTAAAGCAAAGCCATTCAAAGCAGCTACAAAGTAGAGTTTATTGATACAATTCGTATCATTTCAAAAGCAACACAACCAACAGTATTTCGAGCCGACAGTACGTTCCAACTGGAATATAATCCATTCTTTTTTGCCTTCAATTCCGAGAACTTTTGAATCGAGCATCGTATAGTCATAAAGACACGGTACACTTTCAACGCATTCATCCAAAACTTCACGTGGATCATTTGGGCAGCCTGATCTACCATACTGATGCATGATTTGTCGTTTCACTTCGAAAACATTCACTGAAATTCCACGAAAAAAATAAAATAAAGAGAATAATGTGTGACATTAATGGCAACGGAGTGATAATAAAACACCAATTGGGATCAAAACAAATGCTGAATATAATCGTAAGTTATTTGCATTCGAGTAACACAGAAGAAACCTGGTTTACTGAGCATAACCGAATTCACCTTTTACATTACTTTGCAAATTATCACAAGTTTCTAACAGGCGAGTGAGCATAGCACCATCTTTAGGATTGAACTGATACGGATACCTGAACAATAATACAAAAAACAAATTTTCTTTTAGCAAATGCAGATAAATTTCGATGATATTTTGAAAACATCACGTAATTCAGTCACTTTGAATTTTAGTATTCGGTTCACTGATAAAAACAACGTCCCAAGAGGTAATTGATTGTAAGGAATTGAGAACATTCAGAAATTCTTTCCCTCGAACAGGTCAGTGAATATAAATGGACCAAACTCGAACCGATCGAATTTTTCAGCTGTCTTGTAGACTGGTAAACTTTTGATGGCCCATTCGGGAAACACCTCATATCTTTTATCGTTTTCAGTGCTCGTCGTGAACATGTTCTCCACTTTTGATGTGCCTACAGCATTGATAATAGGTGTTGGCACATCAGGCAAACCACTTCCTGGTATCCGATCTGAAAAATTTAGCGATGATCGGAATGGTGACTTGAAAAAATGTGATGAATTAAAATGCAACTTCACAGACAATAATTTACTTTCAAGACGAGGTTCGAGCGTAATAACCACATGAGTCAATTGAAAAATTCATAACTTTGGACGATGATCAATACGGCCAATCTTAAGTGAATTGAAATCATTGTCAAATCAAAGAAGCGTTTTACAATTAGCGATCAGTTGCTGTAATAGTGATGCAGGATTCACTTCGTCAATCGTAAGAGGCACATTCAGAAGACCGCTAACAGAATTTGGTCTCATCAGTCCGGTGACTGGCGGATACTTGAACATCGAAGGAAACTGTTGACGATATGGTTGACCACCGTTCGGAGGCTGAACGGCATTACTTGAATGAATCAGATGGGATGAATGTTTGAATGGAAATAATCTTTCATCAAATGCACTGACCACTCCATATCTGGGTGGTACACTCAGCTCAATATCCAATAAACCCAAACTCTCTTGATAACCAGATAATCTAGCGATATCGAGTGCATACGATTCACGAATTCGAACACCAATTTGTGCTTCCTCTAACACCACATATACTTCAGCTTGACCGTGTTCAACGTTATTCACATAAATCACTACACCTGAAGTATATCATAAAGAACGCGTTTACGATAACGCACTTGAGTAAGTAAGTGAGATGACCTTTGAATTTCTGCAACTTCATGTTATCGAAGTAGCGTATGATATTGCCAACGATCACACTTGTTCGATACCTGAACCGTCTCGTATCCTTACGTACCATAACGATCACTCGATCCGTACCAGTTGCCTCAAGAGCAATTCCGGTCACTACGGTTGCATTCGTTGGTTGCACCAAATCAGCTTGCGATAGATAGCGACCCAATAAACCTCAAATGTCCAATTCTTTCATCTGAATTAGAGAAACGATCCCGGATACAAGCTCTTCTTTCCGAAAATAATTGTTCGACTTGCTTTTTTTTTCGTGATAGTACTGAATATTTGCAGTAGTCTATAACGGTTGATTAGAGAGATTTATTGAAATTAGCGTTGACCAGCGACACCAAGTGTACCAATGAAAACACGGAATGAACACCGATCAATTGCACAGATCAAACAACAAAAACTATGGAGTTTATCACTAGATTACATCTTAACAGTACTGTTACCTTATTTATTTATCTCTAATCAAGTCCAAGAATAAAAGCGTTAAAAGAGAAATTTTTTGATTAGGTTAAAAGAAATATTTCGAAAAATTATTACAAACATGTGTCACTTTGCTAATTCAAAAATCTTAAAAATAGGAATATTCCATGACCGTATGAATGAAAGATACCGCGATAATTCAAGTCGCATACCGAAATCCACCCTTCTATTTGGATATCGTTCGAGTCGAATTTGAATTCGCACTTCGGGATTCGTTAACGTTTTAGGAATATGAAGTAAGGTGAATACGCCAGGCTCGTTGAACACAAACTTTTGATTGTCCAACGTTGTGAATGAACCTGCTCCTTGTACATAGCCTATAATAGATATGTAGCTATGTTAGATTGGAATATCTCATCACGGAATTAATATTGTGATAACTGTTCAAAAATTACTTCAATTGATAATATTTCATATATGAATGTTTCATATGCACGCAATTGCCTTATGATGCGAGAATTGTTCGTAGAATTTATGGATTTCAATATTTTGCTAAATGAGACGTGCAATTATCTAAAAGAGATTTCTTTCTTTGATGAAAAAGTTAGCGATCCGTTTGTCACTTTCAATTTTGAATTGAAATTCACATTCTGAAGCATATTAGAACCGTCGAAAAATTGAAAGCAGTAGTAAGTAAGTTTTCTTATCAACCAAAAAAGGTTTGCTTCATCCGTTTGGTGAGACTTTCGTTTTTTCACGCTATATAATTCACAAAGTCGTTTGCATGAGTATCATGGCAGGAAATTTTCGATGTTCGAAGTATTGCAAATTTAAAAAATTCCTGAGTTTGGAAATTTGAATGCGGTAATCAGCGATTTTTGAAATCGCTCACGACAGAAAAAAACTTCGTACGATGATCTATCGATTATTAATGAAGTTAACATTAACTGATACACAACATTCTCTGTTACTCGCAATATATCGCAAACCGTTACGTTCATGCGTTCGCACCATTGCATTCAAATGCTGAGGCTATGTATGGTGTTTGAGAATTATTCGGTGCAATACAACCTGAACTGTCACATGAACGCATGTCAACGGCTGAAATCCTTCCGTTCGGAAGTCATCCATCCGTTTACACGCAAACGATTTTTTTCACACCAGTAGGTTGATCGTCAGTATGGCAAGAATGCAAAAAAATGAAACCCGTTGCTGGTGGTTGATATTGCTGACAGCCACTCGTCGGACGACGCCAGTAAAACAACTGACATCGATATGTTGCATATTTACAACAGAAATAATATGGCATGTAGTCATGATAGAATGCTGAAAATGCTGGAACCTAAAATGGAAAAGACTAAATTATTCGACGCAACAATCAATGATATGGAAATGTGTGTACACAAGAGAATCACTTTAGCAATTTAATGCAATGAAGCAACTCTACTAAATATGCAGATCGTAGATGCCAATCAAGATCAGTCGATGAATAACTGTATGCTCCCAAACTTGTTTTGATTTTTCATAAATGACACATAAAATCCCTCAAAGATCTTGAGAAAAATTCGATAATACTTCGGTGCAATACGCAAATGATTTCAATGGCATCTGTATTGTGATATTGACAATGACCAACTTCGTATTGACCTATAAACGGATAGGTACCGAACTCGTACG
The DNA here is from genome assembly GCA_035041965.1 of Anisakis pegreffii. NCBI lineage: Eukaryota > Metazoa > Nematoda > Chromadorea > Rhabditida > Anisakidae > Anisakis > Anisakis pegreffii. Next base: position 25,853 of record JAPYMA010002068.1, read on the forward strand.
CTCGTGTTGGATATCCAGGATTGTAAGGATACTGATCAGTAATTTTTAAGAGTGGTTCATAGTTTGATTGCATCAGTGCACCTTCTCCATCATAGCAACACATTTGCCCATAGTGTGTTTCGAACGGCCTAAATTAAGAGCATTAAATGAAAACTGTTCTCTTGTTCAAATCCCAGCTGGTGTATGCTAATTATGATTGCTTCTTCACAAATAAATTCAGTTCTACTTTGCTAACCATTTTAATCATACTCGTCTTATAGAGATCAAATGTGGACATTCTGATGCACCTATATCGAATGCTTTCGATGATTCCACTTCAGAGATTTTAGACACGAAACAAAAATGAATAAATGCTCACGGTGTGCTGTCAGCGTTAAATTGTTGCCCATCACCGGCGTAGTAAGAAGTGTAAACGTTTTGAGCGGATATATAACAGTTCTGTGAACCAAGCGTTGTATCACATGAAATATCACGAAGAATCTGAAATTTTCATTCGTTGAATCAATCGTTTATCGATGCGATCATCGGATCGAAACTCCGAACTATTCATTCAATCATATATTGACGTTAATGAACCTGTGAGCATCTTGGATGAGGCATGAAACGCCCCAAATCAATTTTTGCTTGACTTTCAACACACGGACACGATGCATTTGTTTCAGTGTAACGAATAAAATTGTATTGCGCACCGTCTTCAGCAAACCTGAAACTAATTATCGTTTATATATCAATACTGAACCTTTTATTGGAAAGGTTATTGAAGGCTATCTTTTATCTTTTAGTGAAACATCCATTCACGTGATAAAATCAACAAAAACTATCGTTAAAATCAACGGCACAATAAGCCAAACAATATATGCTATGCAATATTCTCACCAATCATGACACATCTCAGTCGCTTTCTTTTCAACGAATTCTAAACGAGCTTTTTGTGCCTGTTCACTGAAGTTATCAATATTGAACTGCTCTGCTGTATCAGTCGGTGACCACAGCCAATGTATCGATATTGGTGACGATACCAGTCTTTAATGCATGATATTAAGCTTTCACTCATTTTTCATCGTTTTTTAGATCGATTCATTTGAACAAGATTCATTGTGCATTCAATTAACATCTTTCAAATGCCTAACTGTCAGATTCAATGCTCTCTAATTGTTGCTAAGAATGTGAATTAAGAAAACAGATTCTCTATTGCTCTCGAAAAAAGATATCTCATCGATATTTCAAGCGTGCTGACACGTTATGATGAATTTTGAGTTTGTTTGCTTGAATGTTACAAATCTTATTTTAAGCAAACACTCTTACCCAGGCAAAAGATTCAGCCCAGTGGCATCGTTTGTATCGATCGGCGCAAGCTTCATGTAACCAAATCGGTACGTGTAAAGGAGATTTTCCCGTTCCCAACTGTTCAAGTACCAATGCTCAATCTTAAAATTCATCACTCGACTCATACACTTCAGGATTCAACAAAATATTAAAATATGTATTCTTCTATGCAACTTCTCTACAAACCGTTTTATAGTCAGAAATCAGTTTCATCAATCCCTAAAACCTTTGCGCAAAGCATTGCAATGATATCTCCGAAAATTTCATTGACTAATGAAAAAATCAAAACTATCAACGGGCTGCATGAGTTGCTTTGACGACGCAGATGTGTAATTTTTGAACGACTTAATTGAATATTTCAATATAAAAGAGCCATCGTTTGAAGAAAAACGCAGTCAAGTGCATTTGGAGAAGAAAGCATTAAAATGACATAAAATGAGAAGTATGTAAACATTTTTTGACATTTCCATATGATATGAACCTGATGTATATTGATATATTCTATTTGCGGCCTCCATCTAAATTCGTTCGAAGCAATATTCGTAAAAGTTGCTAAACGACATAGCGTTCGATATTCCGGTCGAAATTTTTTAATCTTAAATACAGCACACACTCAAATATAGCGTAAGAGAACTACGAAATAATCAAAAATTATCTTGAATCAAGGTTCAGTTGTTGAAGTTAACTTTTTAATATTTATCAAAGTCATTTTATCTTCTCACTGAAACCGTTGCTAGAGCATTCGTTTTAGTCACATTGTTAGCTAGAGTACAAAAACAAGAATCATGACTTCTTTTCTATTGCCCTTTGGCGGATTGAATGGTAGACTAGCTTAAAACCTGGTCATCTTGCGCTTCCCGATAGCCAATCACATAAAGACCGAGCTGCACGCTATAAAGTGCTTCATTCTCAACCGCCATGTAATTCTGAATCGTTACATCAGAATTTGTGAAGTTTCTTGGATACCATGAAATTGGCATTCTCTGAAAGTTGATACCAATTACGTAGCTTCGACTTATCATTTGTATTAAGCATTTTGCAATATTGTCATTGACCGATATAATTCGTGTAAAAAGAACCAGTAGTGTCCTAAATCAGAGACTAAATAAACTTACCTACCTGGAAAGGAACTGGATTTTTGAACCAATCATTCACGTTGCCTATGTCCAATCTTATTGGATCAATGGTAGGTGGTACTGAAATACTTCAATGCTACGCTAGAAGTAGTTTCACGATACGATCGAAAAGACTGATCCAAATGTACTAATGAAAGTAAATACAAACCGAAGTAAATGTATCCAACAAAGGCTTTATCTTGTTGAGCGTTCAGATTGCCCTTCTGAGCCTGGAAGTAGACTGTTTTTGTACCCCAGTCAAAAACCTTCGGTAAATAGCATCGTGCAATCGAAGGATTCATTACAACGCAGGTAGCGGATTGACGTTGTTCAATCATCAGTATGTAAGTGTGCGACCTTTCTAAACACATCGCGTTCACATCAACTGTTGTTTCACCTAGCATGTTCACTATATTCGGATAGATTAACATCGGATCTGCAAATTTATATTTCACATTTCTACCGAGTATTCCATCAATTCCTGATTATATTTTGACGAGATTGATTCAGTTGAAAATTAAGGTGAACATTTCAATGGTTCATTATCTAATAGTAAGTTGTGAATAATGAATAAGGATTTTCATGAAAGAGTATGATGAGAATAGAAAGTTGCACAACAAAATGGACAATGTCAGATGTATAATCGCTCACAAGTTCCACCAGTTTTGTTCGAGCATCCTCCAGGTCTGACAATATCGTCGACGCGAAACATATACCGACCACGCACCATATGCGGAACACCGGATCGTTGAGCTAAGATTTTTGGTGATTCTTTGTAATGGATCGTTGGATCAACGTGTACTGTGCCTGTATGATTGCCACCGTTGAATAGCGCCTTAAAGTAACAACTTATTTAGCTGAAAAACAAGCGACTGTTCACTGTTTATATAGCGAACTTATCAAATTGTGATCGAACAGCTATTCAAAAGCTTTGTTGTATGAATCTGGAAATTCGATATAAGATCGATAATCCAACAGGATAGGAATTTTGCCGTCATGTTCATGCTTTAAAGTGATGAAGATTGAATCACTATAAAGTTGCTCACTTGACAACGTCCATTTCTCGAATTGAAATGAAAATCATCAGCATCAAATCCAAGTTTATCGTAGTTCAGTATCACATAACTCAATTTCGCTGTCTATAAAATCATTTCAATCATATATCAAGCAGGCCAACGATATACCGCAAGAGGACAGACACAGTATAGTAACAAGTTTTCAAGATGGTCATTTGGATAAACATGAAAACTGATGAGTTCTATTCCGTCGCACCTGATCAGCCAGCCATATGAGTTGATAAGTGGCAGTGCCACCCAAATCAGTATTTCCGGATATGCCAGGTGCTGTGTTCAGCCATGTTACCACTAATGCAGCGTCGGCTCGAAAAACAGATGCACCCACGACACCTTCTAAATCGAGTACTACATTTTGAGCACTCAAAATATAAACCTTCACATTCATTAGTTCTGCTTTCTTCAAATTTAGCAGAACAAAATTTGAGTTTAAAAATCGTTCCTGAAATAATTTGAGCAATCACCTTGTAACCACACCATCATTTGCTCTAGGAAATGATCACTTTGCTGATTGCACTGAATGTATGAATCCGGTGTGCCTTGACAAGCCTTCAAGTAGTTCACCGACTAATTAATAATGTTATATGCATGCTTGTAATGATTCATTCTTTTGTCTTCTGATGATGTTATCGAAAGTTGTAAGTATCAATAACATCATTTTGACAATTCATCGAATAATGCTATCAGTTGCATAAGATTGGCACTGAGAAGTAAGATAATAATAATGTGACTGATTTGGGAACAGTAAAATCGCAATTCAGCCTACTTGACTGGCTGGTTGTGTGAAAAATTTAGATTGCGATGATATTGCGGAAGGATAATTTGCGGTCGATTCATGACCGAATAGCGACTGTCTTAAGATCAGTCTATAATATACACCTGCTTTCATACCAGGTTGTAAATCTTGATTTACCTAAAAAGTAAATTTAATTTTGATCGTTTAGAGATGAAATCAATATCTTCAAATATTCCACTTCGCATTTTCATTCGGTCATTAAACTATGAGTCACGCTCATTGTCATAACGCCCCTCACTCATTTTTCTGCATATCGCTCATGTCATTTTTTGCTCCAGTCATTGGTTGCTCTAGTTTACTCAACACAATTCCACGATATGAGAATTAATCTTTCCGATTGTTGTTAACATTTTCTATTCAACTATTCAACGTAAAACAGAAATACTCTTCCATTCCGCCCAATTGAGTGCTGAGGAAGAATGCTAAAAGAGGGTTTTGCATCGTGCGAGCGATTGAGGGAACGTGATTGGATGGATAAATTTAGCATTATCGCTTGATTATTACAAATTACACGCTACAGTGATCGTCAGTAATGCATATGAATTGAACGTGGAGATGGTGAAGAAAAATGGACTAAGATTCATTGATAAGCAATGATCGCGGATTTATTCAATGATTAACGGAATTAAACCATTCGTCGTATAAACCTGTTGTTTGCAAAGCCATGGCGCAATCATTGCTGGATCTGGTTGCCTCGGCCAATCAGTATTTTCAACGCCAACATTCAGAATTGGGCCTTGAGTATACAACTGAGCAAAACCAATATATCCGTTAGCGGAAATCTGTAAGAAAAACCCTATTCAGATTCGCTAGCAGACGAATGAGATCGATCGTTTGGACGCATTTCGACTGAGATTTGAATGATAACATTTGCATGATGCAAACACTTATAAGCCTTTTAAAACAGCTATAACATTTATTTTTAACACAAAAATGACAATTTCGTCTGTTCTTATTTATGCAAATCGTTCAGTTGGGTGAAGGAGTAGTTGATTCCCTAAGTTTCCGACAAAACCGTTCAGGATACGGACCCACCTTATAGGCATTAGTTGCTTTTGTTTTCTATAACCGATAGTCTTATCTAAATCTAGAAAATGCATGGCTAAGACGTTCAACTCGAAATATACAATCATGCTTATGCACTCATTCTGTTTATTGTAATATTCGCTCTAATATTTCTATTCGTCCTAATGAATCTGTCGTTCGCGCAAGAATATGTGAGTGTATGTAAAACGAAGTTTGCAACTGGAAAATGCAGTCAGTAAAATTATTGAGAATATTGATTGTATGAGAATGAGATTATTTCAGTTCAAAGCAATTATCTGATAGAATCCTTACAATTAATGAATAAGTAATTGAGTCCGATAAAACACTTACAATTGTGTAATTATAAAGACCGCCGTAGAATGGAAAATACATGTGAAGATTGATCATCTCTCCTGGATTCAACATACCTGGGAATACTTCATGATCACCGGAATCAGGCCCGAATGGGACTAAATTCACTGCAATCAGATGAGTTTTGTTCCGCGACACCAAACGCGTTGTTTTTTTCACCTCATTTAACATCAGGTTCAAATCAAAAACAACTTAATCTCATTTCGTTGAGACTGCCTCTCTACCACGAACAATTCCAGTGCAGGTTTGGATACGGAATCTTTTCCTCATACTAAGTGAAACTAAATCTGTACTGGTCATAGTCAAACATTCCCTATAATTTCAGATCAATGAAACTGGATATGACAAAGATAATATGAAAGACTAGAGCGTGAACGAAAGCTATCTACGGTAGTGTAGTGCTGTATCACTGAGTTAACTTGTCTGAAAACAAGAAATTCTGATGAAATACTGCGGATGCAAGGCGAATGAACTGTGAATTCATAAGAACAACTTGATGATGGATAATAAGATTAACCTCCATAGTATGGAGTAAATTCAAGCGCATTATGTATGCGATCAGGATTAGGACTGATTTGTGATGATGACACCGTTGGACGATGCACGGGAACTGCTGACAAATGTGGTGATGGCTCAACCGGAACGGTAGCTCTGGTCGGTATTCGTTGAGCATATGCGCTAGTTGCGGTGGTGAAATAATACAGTAATAAGAGAATATTCATTGAAAGATGTCGTTGTTGTTGGTCAAATTGAAAGATGTCAAATGTCGTTGTTGACAATTTTATTGGTCAATTTTGGTCGAATTTTTATTGAAAAGCGTTTCACCTGATATCAACACATTATTCGAACAACAGTCAGTAGAACGAAGATATTGGAGCACAATATTCGAGTGATGTTTTTTGCTGTTTGTGAGCAAAAATAGTACCAGTGAGCTTGATAAATTGGTTACGAAAGTTGCGCTTGTGTTCCTTGATTATTACCTGGAATGAGCCCGTAACTTCGATAGTATGACAAAGATAATATGAAAGACTACAGCGTGAACGAAAGCTATCTACGGTAGTGTAGTGCTGTATCACTGAGTCAAGTTGAAGCAATCTGAAAACAAGAAATTCTGATGAAATACTACGGATGCAATGCGAATGAACTGTGAATTCATAAGAACAACTTGATGATGGATAATAAGAGGTAAATTATAGCGTCTCGGTTACTCGAATGAATCATTCTTTACAAAAAATGTTTCTCTTAGACATTTTATACTATGCATATAAATTGCAGTTGTTGATTACGAATCAACAAAGAGCTTTATTTTATACACTAGTTCGTTCTATTTACTTACCCTTACTGCATCCATTTTCTAAGTGACGGATTCGAATGTATGTTTGTGCATATACACAAAGTTCCGATGCATCTCGACAATCGATCAACGAACTAGCATGTATGTGTCCTGGATTCACTAGGTAAGACAAAATAGCCGAAGAAGTCTGTGAACTGATAGCTGACGAATAAACAAATAAACTGCGAATGAGTTAATTCTATAGACGTTTTTCAATTACCCAAATGAACGATTAACTGTATTATTCCTTTGAAAGTATTTTTGTGCAGCTTCAGTCTTTACGAATGCAAATCAGTCAACTTCAAATATTTACCTTTCAATACTTCTAAAGTGTATGTTTAAAATAAACATTCCGTCTGATCCAAACGTGATTCACTTATAATGCAATATTTTCATTTTTTTCGAATTGATTGCTTTAGCTTGAAGACATGTTGTTTGATCCCAAGGAATCTTCAAGAAACAACGCAGTTTTTGAAGGAAATCATTTTAAGTTTCTTACTTGAAGGAGGTTCGTGCACGTGCTGGACGTGTCCATATTTCGTGCATTTTTATCAAATTTGTTTGTGATTTGAACGTTCCGAGTCAAAAAATGAAATGCTTACAATTTGAATCGCCGCACTGCTACAATTATCTTAGCATACAAGGTATACGTCTTAACATACGTTATTACAGTGGCATTATTACGTAAGCAACCGGGTGAATCAGGATTCCTCATGAAATCTTGAAGCGACACCACTTAAAAAGTTTTTCTAATCAGTTATCAATAAACAATTGGGTTGACGATTCTTGACTTTCCCAATTTTCAACGCTTTTTCTGTACGTTTTTTGCAATTTTTATGATTCATTCGGTGTTTTCGGTTTTCAGCCAAACATTGTAAGTCTACATTTGCAATCGTTGCCCACTGCTCGACCAATCTTCACACTGAAGTATTGTAATATCCTATTATATGTGGATCAGTCAACGTTTAATCACGGCCAACGTAACGTTGTCTGTTCGCAGTATTCAAAAAACGAATTCTTATTTATTCTTTATTAGTCAAAATGAACATTTCTCCTTCTGTCATTGGGCATTTAATCCTCCGGAGAACCCTTGATTGCCACTTAAAATATTTGAGTCTCGTCAAAATTCTTGTGATCAACCATTGCATTTCGGATCACCTTTACCGAATTGCGCCAATTGAGAAAAGGATATATCACATACCTAAGAATAGAGGGTTGATTCGGTAATGTTGAGACATTCAACTGAATGCAAAATAACAGAATTTATCGCTTGATGTTATCAGTAGCAGATGATATCATTTTAAATACACTGCAATTGTGAGCATTGATAACTCGCAACGAATCTTTATTCCACTGAAAAAATCAATGAACTAATTAACAACAGACTTCATAGGGACCAAATGAATTGGTGATAGTGATGATAATCGACCGACGCTCGGTCAGTAAAATCCGACGGAGAGTCGGATTCCAACCCAGCAGTTTTGAAGTTCCATCGAAATGCTGAATTTCTCAATCTCAAAATGTGAACTCGGTCGTGAAAATGTGGAACTTGCTTGCTTACTTGAGACATGATTGCTAACTGCATACTAATCAATGTTATACTTCACTCATTCACACATTCTTATCACTCAGTGATTATACGATCATGCTTGACCATCACTAATGCAGTTTTATCGTGCAATTGTCATTCGTAGCTGCCTAGATTTTCACATTTGACAGTAGAAATTTCAGCTGTAACAAATAGCAAATAAAGCTTTCTAAAAGCATTTTGTATTTTTGTGGAAAACGAAATTTACAATTCAGTAAGGTTCGCATCGTTGTTCTCTGGTTTCACCTGTGCGTCGACCCTTTGAAGCTGGTCGGGAAAGGGAGTTTAAGGCGATTGGAGCGATTTCAGGAGATTTCAGGAGCACGAGCAGACTCTTGAAATACCACCTGGTCGCTGTTGGCGATCGAATTATTGGCGGTGAGTTCGTTGTTGACTTGTATTCTTAAATTGTTGCGCATTCAAGATAAAATGATGTGAACATTTTCATATCTTTCAGGTTTCAGTCAAAAACCCTCGAAAAATTGAAGTGTCACATTGCTGTGCCTATTTCCGAATTGAAATATATTGGTGGGTTTTTTTGCAGTTCTCCATTTCCCTCATATGTTTTTACTGGAATGAGATTTGAGTGACTGGAATTTGTGTTGATTAAAGCACTAAATTTAACACACTCAGTGATTCATTTAGACAGTTTCAATTCTTGTTTCTTTATTTCTTTATTTCAGTTGCACATTTTTTTCTGCACTATTGAGAACAACATGCTCGTAATCCACCTATCATAAGTACCTTTACGTACACTGACACCATTTTACCGTAGTAGTAAATCCATTTTGGTTCAATTTTATCATCACTGAAAGTGAACGAAAGAAATATCCGAATCAGAAGGAAAGTTCGTCGTTCTAAAAGTTGTTGGTGGTATTTTTAGGCATGATTTCAGTATTATATGGGTGATAAATTATGGATATACTGAACGTGATATGATTCAGTTAAAATATTGCCGTTCAAAAAGGAATAATCAGAGGAGATGTAATAGATAATTTGTTGACTCAAAAGAATGGTGTCAGTGTTACAGGTGATGGGGATAAGCACTGGGCTTCTAGTAGCAGGTAGCATCGGAGCTACTGCGATTGCAATTACAGCGGCGAGTGTGCCATTTGTGATTCCTGGCCTGCGGAGGGTATGTTTGCCATATGTACCAGCCACGTCACGTCAGTTGCGCAATGTATCTGTTGCTCTATCGAGATCTCATTGTCGTTCCAATAGCAGATTGATGAAGATGCCAATAGTGGATCTGGGTAGTGGCGATGGGCGAGTTGTAAGTGTAATCAGTCACCGAATTATAGTAATAATGATTATGTTTTAAATTTGTCGACCTCCGAAACAAATACTGTCCGCAACAACTCGTGAATGAATTTAACTACCATCAGTTTCACTCAGCCAAATCGTGTATTTGTTTAATTGATTGAATGCTTTGATTTGATTGTATTTCGTGAAGGTACTTATGATTTTCGTGGCATTGTATATTTACATGTTGTGCTTTGGCGATAGACTTTATTGATATGTGGTCCTTGAGTTATAGTAATTCTAAAACTTCTGAGAAATTGGTTTTCAGCGATGAAATTCGGTGAACAGCTCGCTAGCCACTTGACACCAGAATGGCGTAAACAATATATCCGATATGAAGAACTGAAATCATTGCTTTACGATATGATGGCTGAAGTGCCGACCGAAGAAGATAAACGCGAGCAGTATATCGCTCAGATGGATGAGAAATTCTTCGGGGAATGCGAACAAGAATTAACAAAAATCAATCTTTTCTTCAGTCAAAAAATTGCAGAAGCACAAGGCAAATACCATGAATTGAACAGTGAATTGATGGCCTTCAAAGAGTTCATGTGCTCAACCGACGGTGAACAATCGCGAAAATTCACAACTAACCTACGAAATCGTTTCGCAAGACGACGAGTCAGTGCGACCAAACATGTCAGCCGTGAACGTGCAAAAACGGCTCAACAACTCAAATTGGCATTCTCTGAATTTTATTTGGCATTAGTGCTCGTTCAAAACTTTCAACAACTGAATGCAACTGGCTTCCGAAAGATCTTAAAGAAGCATGATAAACTGATGATGAATGAACGTGGTCTTGATTGGCGTATCAATAAAGTGGAAAAGTCGTCATTCTTCTTGAATCGTGAAATCGAAACTCTTATCAGCAGTGTTGAGACGAATGTGATCAATGATCTAGAAGATGGTAATCGCCAAGCCGGAATGAAACGTCTCAAAGTACCGCCGTTAAGTGAAAAACAACATGCTACAACTACTTTCTCATTAGGACTCTTTCTGGGAGCATTTATTGTACTTGCTATTGCTATACTATTGACTTGGTTCAGTGTGGATGTCCGCCCAAGTGAACCTAAATGGGTGGCAGTGCGGTTATTCCGTGGTCTTATTCTTTTCTTCATGTCTGTTTGGCTATGTGGTTTGAACATGTATGGTTGGGCAGCAGCTGGTGTTAATCATGTGCTAATATTCGAAGTTGATCCTCGTAATCATCTTACTTACCAGACATTAATGCAGATCTCGTCGTTCATGTGTATGTTGTGGGCTATTGGTGTATTGGGATATTTATATGCACACCTCATCAATCTACCACCATTCCTTTTTCCAATGCTCTTAATGATTGTTTGCGTATTCATTCTGTTCAATCCACTTAAGAAGCCTGATAAAATATTCCGACGAAATAGTCGCTTCTGGCTTCTGAAACACTGCTTCAATTGTTTCTCAGCGCCTCTTCATTTCGTCACATTTCCGGACTTTTGGCTTGGCGATCAGATGAATTCATTAACGACTAGTTTTCTTGATTTACAATACTTTGTGTGCTTCTATGCGACTGAAATTGATTATTCGGGATGGACGATGACCGTACGTACGATCAATTTGACATCAGATGAAGCAGTGCCGTGGGGTTATGTTGATATAAATACAGGCCGTGATATGTGTACAAGCGCTTCTGGTGTTCGTGCGCTGGTTAGTATCATACCGGCTACTGTTCGTTTCATGCAGTGTTTACGTCGTTTTCGTGACACGCATCGTGCTCATCCACATTTGGTTAATGCCGGAAAGTATTTTACCACCTATTTAGTGATCATTTTCAAGTCGCTTAATCACTGGGCTGAAAAAGGTGATCCATCAGCCACAAGTATATTCTTCTATCTTTGGATTGCAGCCTACATCATCAGTTTTACCTATACATTTCTATGGGATGTGTTCATGGATTGGGGTCTCATTGATCCACGTGCTCCAAAGGATTCACCTTTTCTTCGCGAAGAGATGATATACGGTAGTAAGTGGTATTATTACGCGGCCATCGTACAAGACTTTGTGCTCAGACTATCGTGGGTGTTGAATGTCTCGTTGGGTGAGGCATGGACATTAGATTCCGATTTATTGACGTGTATAACAGCACCGTTAGAGATATTCAGACGGTTCATTTGGAACTATTTCCGGCTCGAAAATGAGCACGTTAACAATTGCGGTCAGTTTCGTGCTGTACGCGATATATCCGTGAAACCGATCAAGAAAGGTGATCTTGAATCATTATTGTGCAAAATGGACCAGCAAGATGGTGTTACGCATCGAGGCCAAGATCTCAGAGATCGCGTTAAGAAGCAGAAGAAAGCCGCTAAAAGTAAACGTCAAATTCTCAAAAAAACACTCATACCACGAATAGCCTTATCAACCAATCCAAACAATTCTTCTGTTACGCTTGAATCAAAGCACTGAAAGCCATGTTCATCTCATTTGATGTGTATTTGGTATGTGGGCATTCGTAATATTTTACCAACAATTTGACTATTATCAGTTGAAGTCTTGAACAAACAATTAAACGATTTCAACGATCAGTTGAACGGATGAGTTCTTACTAGTTGAACTTTTTCAATAATAACCTAGGACACATTCCATATTTAAACGCGCATTTCAAGCTACTTTGTAGTTTCAGTCATCGAATGCCCAGATACTGATTACTTTCTCTTGACGTATAAGTTTAAACGAAGCACTTGTTATTTTCTGATGATATGACGATATAACTATTAGTCATTCCGTAAAGTTGTCTGAAAGTTCTAGGAATTCAAATTTCGTTAAATTTTTTTCACCATATACACTCTCGTTGTAGTGTTCAAATTTCCATATCCATGCAGCGGTTAATTTTTTCTGGTTTAAACGGTCTCACAAATCCATATTCCACAAATTTTCTGCACTCGTTTTGATCGCTGGATAATGAATTCAGCCAGTGAACCTTTTGATCAAAAGCTTACGCTAAAGTTATGTGTACGATGATTTGATACATTGAGGTTGACGAAAATAGTGCTCCGTATTTGTATTATAAACATTTTGTGGTTGAATATTGTAAATACGTATATATTTGCTGTGAATTTTTTTGTTGTTAGATCATTCCGTTTCATAGAAATGCCTCACATTCCTTTATCGAACTTCAAGAATGAACGTAATAAGATGCTGAATACGAATATTGCTGTCTGATGTATGTGAACGTACCGAGATTGTTTTATCATTAGTCCGTGCATTATCAGATTCCAGCCATTTTCAAGCTCACGAGAAATTTGATGTTGCTAGAATTATTATAGTTGCATCGCATAATATTGTATAAATTATTGTCTTGAATGCGTTTGAATGAGTATGTCAGATGACATGTTTCAATATTGACAGTTATTATAAATTTAGTCATTCACTACATTTGGTGTCGTAAGTATCGGATATTCATCATTTTAAGCGCTCTCTCAACTTTTGTGATTAGCTTCCTCCTAGTTCCTCATTCATTCACCCAAAAACCTTATTCTTATTTCGACTTCCCGTCGATTACGGATATTCCGATTCTTTATTTCGTAAGAGCTGTTGTTCACTTTTGTGATTGAGTCACGCGCACTAAGAGTAGAAATTGACGAAGGAATTCATTGGAATATGTACTCAGGATGCCAAAAGATCAAATAATTGGAAAATCGGGTTGGAGTCCCATTCACATTCATTTCTTCCAACCGCTTGTTCGGAAAATTCATTTCTTCAGAGCGATTGAATGATAACGAATAGAATATGAACAATGGTTTTCGGTAGATCAAAACATTGTTGCTTTAATACAGTTTTAAGCAGTACATTGTTTGTGCCTTATTATTCTTGAAAATGTAGTGGTATATTTATTGCTCTCAAAAGCTCATAAAAGCTCATATGGATCAGTTTCTGTATTGTGTCATAATAATGTTCTCTTATTAAGTTTTCCTGCTATTGTACTGATATATTATCATCCCTAATTTCTCAGATCTCAGATTCGTTTCTCATTTAATCATGTTTGAAGATTTACGAAGTTGATGAAAGTTACACTTTCGAAAGAACGATTTTGAATTGATTTATTATTGAAAGACGATTGATGTAATGACGTTAAATGTTATGATGATTCATTTTTGTGCTCTCGCATGATGTCGTTCTACTTTCTCTGTTCACAGATTCTAGTATTGTACTGTTACTACTTATGAAAATTCTCTTCAATCATATGACCTATTTGGCTTTAATTCACGGAAGTTATACTGTTTATTTTCAAATTATTCATCTGTTTATGTTAACTTGAACTATTTTTTATGTTTTCACTTTTGATGTTCCCACTCGTTTCCAATTAGATGACGTTTGTTCGTGGACAAAAGAATTAGAATGAAAATGTTGAGAGTGAATCATGAGCGGTGTATGCTTCTCGGAAGGATACATATCGTGTTGTAGGTATTACAATGTGCTGCTATGGGATATGAAAGTGTAGGTCTTGAGTTGAATACCTTGCTCGTGTTGTACTCGAAATATCAAGCACACCGCAAACATCTATCGCATTTGGCGAAATTTCATCGCAAAGATATTTTCAAAGCTGATCTGTCTCAGTATCAGTCGGCGGTGGTCTTTGGAGCCGAACTTTTGGTCAGTTGCATTGTTTTTCATTTCGTTCGGTCAGTCTGCATTCTTTTTCGAATTCCCATCAGATGATGAAATCTGATCTCTAATTTGTTCTAGTTCGAAATCCACACTGAGATAAAGTGAAAAACACGCTTCAACGCAGATCTGAAATATCACGGGAAGTGTGCACTTCGTTTTATTTTTTATTCATTTCAGATGGATGATTTAGTGCCAAAATTAGATGAAATGTTAACTGATTCGTATCTGATTGCATGCCGATTCCCGTTACCACCAAAAACTCGATGGGTATTGATTTGTAAAATTGGTGATGGTATTGATTCGGTATGGTTGTATCGGAAATGCGATCATGTCGTTGCTAATGAAAGTGGTGTTAAAAATGCTCAATTTTAGGCTCGTTTCATTCATTCAAAAATTTTTAATCATATGCATTATCAGTAGTATACTATTATTGTTTATGTGGTTCGTATTTGTTCCGAACTATGCGTCATATTTACTGTCACTGATGATTATATTATCGTTCACATAATTCCACTAAGCACATCGCAATAAATGACTGTTGTGTCGTGCTCTCATAAGAAGTTATATTCTCTATCCGAACGTACGGTAATGCGTTATATTATACATCGTTACTCTTTAGGAGTGCACGTGTCCTGTTTATTTCTACAGTGGGACGAAACATTTTGATGCTTCCGGTTTGATAATCGAATACGTTGATGGCATTGTTCCGGCGCTGGGAATGTTTGATTGGGTGGACACTTTTTGAAATTAACTGATCGCTCGTTAGTTAAGCGCTCAATTAGTGAGCAGATTGAATGTTCTATATGGAATGAAATAAAGCTAGAATAAAGAGATTTGCACACAGTGGGAACAAAATGATTCCAAAAAAACTGGAAAGTATGTCTGATGTATCGTAGACGAATGGGAGAATTATCAGACAAACAGAACAAATGCTGAAAATTTCGAATTGATGGTGAGACGTTGGATTGTTGTGGAAGAGATTACAAAGTGAATCAGCTAAACACAACCTAAAATACCATGGTGTTCTGTGAGTACCAATCGCACATCACTACGATAGGTACTGATCGAATGCCATGCGTGACGGATTTCTTCAACATAATTGCCATGGTAGATCTCCAGCTCTAATTAAACCTCAAATCATTTTCAAGTCGAATCCCCACTATGCACCAATGTAAATTTCAAGTGCAAATTCAGTTATGAGAAGTAATAACTCATTGTGAGCCATTTATTGAGCATGGACGATAACGGTTAATTTCAAGCTTTAAGCACAGAATTCAGACTATTCGTTGCGCAAAAACCTAATCCCAGAATGTCACCTTTCCAGCGTCTTTATGAACATAGCGTAACATCAAGAGTGCTTGTAGCTGAAATCGTTGTGCAAATCTTTCTCTTAATCAAACCAAGAATTTCGGGAATCACAGAATGATGATCGTTGAGAAATCGTGTAACCGTTCTTAAGTAATAAAATCTTGAGAGCGTGATTTCTCACATGTAACTGTTTTCAACCTTTCAGACTGTAGTTTGAAGCTGCTTGCATTTTTAGAACCGAACCAAACAAAGGGATTAATGAACTCAATGCATTTGACATCGTTGTGTTCGATCCTCTGCTTGAATCAACCTTCGATAAGAACGAGAGCCACATACTATCAGCCGTCAAAAAGATGGCCTCCTCGATTCGTTAGGTTGGTAAAATTGACATCTTCTGCAGTGATTATCATTTGAAGTTAGGGTTAATTTGAAAATCTCTCCAGTCGAATTCAGCACTCTAAGAACGTTGTATTCGGAGTGAATAATATTCTGCATTGAAGTGCAATATGACCACGATTCAAGACCACAGTTTAGCCCAAGAGTTTCGTCATAGAGAAAGAAATTAAAAAAAGAACACCAAAGAGGAGCGCTCGGTGCTAATGAGCACTTACTGTCATGCTACAAACATAGAGCAGTTCGGGACTTTCCTCGATTGTCGCGGAATTTTGCGAGGGTTTCTCATTGATGAATGAACCATTTTTACCTGATGCTTCAAAATTGGAAAAAAGAGATCTTTCACATTACCCTAATGGGCATGAGCATTTGTGCGAATATTGAAAAATTCCATAAATTTGATTGCAAGTAAACGGAATTAAGCATTGCTCGTACGTTTACTAAAATCAGATGTAATTCACTGAAAGGAATGTATTCAGCGAAGCGGAATTCGGATGTTTCATAGTTATGGATTGTTCATTTCATTCACTGTTTATTCGAATTTGAAATTTACTTTCATTCGGAAATGGCAAACATTGATCTCGTGGAATGCCTTTAGTATTTGCGGCCCTTTTGTCCCAATATTTGCGCAGTTCGTCACCTCAGCTAAACAGTCTATCGGTCTGAATATAAGTTCACGCGAACAACTCGGATCTGTGTTTGCGAACAATGCTACATGTAGGATTTCGAGCAGGAAGATTACCATAATTCAATTTTGGTTCTTTGTGAACACATCTGAATAAATGTTTATGCAATTTGTGTTTATAAGAAAATGTTTTCATGATGAAAAGCAATGAAAGCGCATTTCAACGATACAATTGCATTCATTCAGTAAATCAAATCGAACAATGCTGGATTGTTTGCATGTGAACATTTCAGCAATTGTTCATTTGATTGAGTATACATTTCCCAGAAACTGTTCAAATTGACAGTAATTTTTATGGATGTTATTTAGCAGAATATTGAATGAACAATCCAAAATCATTTTGCATCAGTTTATATGATATGCTGCAAATCACTATAGAGCTGTTGAAGACTTCATGCAGAGCATCTGTTCAAATGATCATAAAATATCAGTCAGTTATAATTTCAGACGTTTTATGCTACGATATCCACAAGGCTATCTTTATATTGCACTCGGAATTTGCTCAACCGGAATGGTATTTCCGGTATTTATTTGGATGTACAAAGCGTTCACGATGAATAAAGATGAATTCATTGACTATCGCAACCAGTATAATGCGGTTGTGCTAGATCGACAAAAATACGGTATTTGTTCAGTGGAGCTTTTTTGAAACTCTCAGAGAGAACTGTTGAAAAACTGTCGGTCACTAAGTGATGTCAAGTAATCTGCAAGGGACTACCGCTTGAACGTTATGAAAAAATTCGAGCCAGAGGCACTGAAAATTAATCGCAGCCTCCTCATCCTTAGATTCAGGGTTAGGCTACGGTTGCATTTATGATGAAACCTCTCCAAACCGCAAGAAACTGGTGAAAGTAAGAGAATATTTTATCTACAACCATCTGAACATTTCAATGTACAGACTTTTAATTCGATTGATCGACCCAATCAAATGCCATCATGTATAGCATTGTCATTATATCGAACTTTCCAGTGCATGAGTGACGTTCTGAAGGTGTTTTGGTGACGAATGAAATTTTCAGGACGACAATTGGCGTTCCCGTTCTTTTTTCCTTCGAAAGGGATAAATGTTGAGAAGAAAGATATCGATTAAACGTAATCCAGAGATTATCTGTATTTTGTAGTACCGCATAGTTTACGTGCATAAATTTATACGGAATCGAATGTTTCAGTGGTGATATCGCCGTGAATGCGTCGAATGAAATTGACTGTTTCCGTTATTTATTTGATAATACTGCGCAGTTTTCAAATAAAACATTTTTGATCAAATGTTTCGTATACTAATGGTCTATGTAAGCTGATGGATGAAGCAAGATAATTTGACAAAAATTCAAACGATTATTGTATGAGACAGTGCTCGAGCGGTGCCAATTACTATAATACGTAAGCCTTTCCACTTTATTTTTCAATAGATTTCGATGATATCGTTCATTTAGTTTCATTTCAAAGAGTTTTTTCCTGTCATTTTGTGACGTGCTTTTTCATTTACCGATGATTTCATTAATAAAGTTCGAAAATTTCACTCGATTCCTTCACTCAGTGGTTGCCACAGCGAACTTTTCCCTTCCAATCCGTAAGGTCTGTTGCATCATGTGCTATTATCGCAACCGCCTTCATTCTTCTTTCTTTACGCATCTAATCGACTTCGTTTGATCGGCATCCCGTTCGTCATTTTCAATTTCAGCATCGTCTTAGCAACATATTCATCTTCGTCCCCGTACACGTACCAATGCCAGTTTGAATTTCATCCCCTTAAATTGTCCCTTAATCTTGTCACTCGATCAAACCCTCTGATAAAAGCATTCCCGACCTTGTGCGTCTTCATCACCTCCAATAAGAGTGGTTGCGTTTTCACGCTTCCGGTTCATGTATCATGCCCGATTTCAGCAGCATTTTGTATGTCATATCCTTTACTTCCGCATCCAGCGTTTTGACACCATCAACAGTCATTCATAAATAGCAAGAAACTCGATATGATCGCGTCCTCGGATCCAAATAACTGCTGTATTGTTTCAAAAACATTATTTATAGTGTCTTTTCCATCGTTTGCTCAAATAAACTGTTGAACCGAGGTTTTTTTTTGGAAAGATTCGTATTGTTATTTATGGATGTATGTTGAAATAATGGGAGGATAGAATGGCACGTCTGAGAGATCTTTCAACACCATGTGATCTATTGCCCCCTCCCATGGGCATTATCTTCTTGTTTAAGCTTATCATCCACATGCATGCATCTACACGCACTGAACTCGATACATTCATGAGGTTTATATATATATATATATATATATATATATATATATATATATATATATATATATATATATATATATATATATATATATATATATATATATATATGCTTCAATGCTTATATCCATTCTTTCTTTCGAGACATGCCAACGCAGCGGACATATCGAGCAGTCAAATAACCAACTCACATCCATCTTGACATTTATGAGCAAATAACCGAATGAGAACTACTCATTCAGATATCCAAAAGCTATCATTTTCGTTATTCTCATTTCATGACCGCTAAGAATTATCACGTATGCATTCACCAGATGGCCAAAAACTGCATTCTTTCAGCACACAACTCCCATAGGAATGAATGATCGCTTCAAATACCTAAATGCTTCTGGTGCAGATAAGTGCATTCTTGAGCATATCGTCTGTCGTCATGAGCACCTATACCAACTGCTGAAAGGATGTCGTTGCAAAGCCTTCCTTTCACGTATTAGATTCCATTCGATTCGGATTCAATGAAGTGAAAAAGTATTTTTGATAAGCATGTTCATTACAAAGCAAAAATAAACAAGGATTTTATGATTTATAGCAATTCGTTGTTAATTCGTTCCCTTGCAGATGCGTCAGTTCGTTCGATTGCAAACGTTCAACTGACCGTTTCCCATTCTATTACGATTTCGTTTCACCAGGATAAACTTGACCCAAATTTGTTGGTTTCGTCGCTCTGTTTTGCATATTGTTCTGAATTAAAATTATCAATCTATGCATATTCAGAGAAATGGTTTCGGTGCATTCATATTCGGTTGTACAAAAGTTTGATGGATCCTAGGGAGCAACATTTGAATGAAATTTTTAAAAAGTAACAAGATTAAACTGATTTAAGTGACTTAGGTGAATGCATCTGTTGGTTGTTGCAGTCAGCTGCTCAACAACATTTGTTCGCGTGAACATGTGGGTATGAGTTTGTTGGTGCATTGTGAGATGCCACACGTTTTGTTGCAATAAACTGCAACACGATCCCCTCGCCTTATCTCATTCGATCTTTTTTATCGAATCCTTATCCTCACAACCTAAAAACTATCGAATATCGAAATGCTTCTCTAATTCGCGTGATTTGTATTTTTTTTCATTCGCATTTCCGCATAAAAGTTTCTCTTTTGCAATGGTGATAACGAGTCGAAGTGAAAGTACTATTGATGCTTGATTGCGGTTGTTTGAATCGCAAATTTATTCTGGGCAAGAAGGAAAATTCGTAGAGTGAGGCGAGCCGGAGTTCTCAATTGCAGACGATCAACTGTAAGAGATGGAAAAACAAAAAGCCTTTAGAGAGCTTTCTTTCTGATTGTCGTCAAGAATTTGAGATGAAAACATCCTGTTGACCAAAACCTACCACTTAGTGTGTGCATCTGCTAAATTTGTAAAAATGCTGGAAATGAGCTGGAGCCGACTGCTTTCACTTGGAATTGTAAATATGTGTTTTTTAAATTCAATTTTACGTCTTGCGAATTCATCGCAATATAATGAGCCGTTCTGCTGGAATATGTGTAACGAGATTTGTTCGTTTTGCATTCGCCAACATTCTCAAGAAACCAGCTTACAAGTCCATTGAATTAGCTTTGCGATGCTCCAATTGATTTCTTTGCATGATTATGGTTGTATTCACTAATAGTAAGTTCTTTCAGCAGATATCGTCAACTGCGTTCACGTCCAGAAAATGCGTGAGATAAAACTGTTTGGTAATCTAGTTTTTTAAAGATTGCTATAGTTTTTTTGTAGCGTCCTCGAAATCCATTGAAGTTATTCATCATGGATTGTTAGTCATTCGAATCAAGGAAAGGGAAGTTGAGAGAACAATTAATAACAGTTTTTTCGATTTATTATTCGGGATGATATTGTGGAACATCGGTGAATGATTTACATTTTATGTCCTCACCAGGACAGTTTCCACTTGGTTTAGGTTAATGGTTGTAAGATTGAACATCTTTTATCTGGCTATTCACATGATCATATCTACAGAGAAGACGACCATCATGGATATCTTAAATACCGACGATTCTGGTTGATTTTGCTTGGAAGCCACTCCGTGAAAATTTCGGTTCAAAATATTGCGCTTCGAGTTGGTGCAAAACGCTCGAAATTTTCAGCACACCGATGAATTGAGCGTTCCTCCTTGTTGATTGATCTTACAACTTTTCTGCCCCCAATTTTGGAGCATCAGATAAAAACGATTCAATCGTCCTAGGAAAACATCGCAGAAAAGTTTGTAGCAACGGAACCACAACCGAATTGTGCGAGCTCCTTAAAGCCAGTACCGCGGTAAGTGCTTATTGCCACCGCGCGATTCACTTCGTTGTTCGTTTTTTGCAGGATTTTCCTCTCCAATTTTGGTTTACGATGCAAAATTGATTCAAATCTGTCAGAAGAACATTTTTAATAAAATTTGAGCCAAAAATTGATATTTTACGTATGGATTTTTGCAAATTGAATCTGTCAACAGCACTCTAACTTTGGAATGATTTTTTAAACAGCGCATGCTATCAATGATTATAAGCAGTTGATTCCCAATTAGACAAAGGATGCAGCTAACGTATTGCACATTGTTTTTTGAATTGAACATTCCCCTGATGGTTTACACAATATATTAATTTGGGTAATATTCACCTTTAGCGGGTCGTTAAACGATTCGAGAACACTACATGTGGATCTCAGTGAGCGGGAGCTCAGACTGCAATAATTTTGGCTAAAATTTTGCACGGGTAGATTTTCTGACGAACTTGAATCATTTCTGCTTTGTAAACCAAAAATCGGAAGAAAAGTTTCGAAAAAGAACGAACAATAAGGAAGAACGCTGCTCGAGAGGTGGTTCGCTTGCTGAAAACTTTTGCGACGAGTTTTTCTCCGGTGGACGAAATCATTTTTACTTGCTGCTTTAAAATTCGGAAAAGTCGAGCAACAATGAGAAACGGTCAGTTTGTTGTTATTGTTTGAATGTTCGAATACTTTGCGCCATCTACACCTTCAGTGTTCAGATTGAAATTTCGCTCGGAATAGTTTTTAAGCAAGATGAAACACTATCGGCCGATATCCCAGAGATCGAAGGAAAGAAGTCGAATCACTCTCCTTCTTATATGAGATACTTTGTTACATCCATTAGTGCATATAAATTGTCGCTGTGATATAAAGTCCAAAAAGCGCCACTGGATAGAGAGTCTCAAAGGATGCGTTATATCCAGCAATGATTACCCCATTTGTAACTATAGATGATCCGTCTGTATGTTATCTTAAAGGCATGCCTACGTTTGCGTTCCTTACAATACGATTTATTTATTTCAGCTTTCCTTTGCATTATTCCATCGAACACTTCTTTCTGTCCGAATATCATTCAAAAAAACTTCTCGAATGATGACGACAAATTTTTATTCCGCAGTATTTTTGAGATCGTAAAGTTCAAAT
Organism: Anisakis pegreffii; assembly: GCA_035041965.1. NCBI lineage: Eukaryota > Metazoa > Nematoda > Chromadorea > Rhabditida > Anisakidae > Anisakis > Anisakis pegreffii. The sequence continues at coordinate 48,507 of JAPYMA010002068.1, forward strand.
TGTTCTACATATCCAAAATAGTGATGATTCTGTTCCACATTTCTTTCATTTTTTAAACGGTTCCATTTCGCCTTTTAGTTGTTCTGTTCTTTGGTTCCTTTTTTCCTGGAACTGTTCTGTTCTACTCCTTGGAATAGAACAACAATAGAATAGTAATCATTATTGCAATAGAAGCATAATTATTCTAGATGATCAAAGGTCATGCTCAGTTGACGTAGGACCTCAGTCTGTTTGACGGTGTGATTTTAAATTGGTGTCTGTCTAGAAGCCAAAACTTTTGAAACTTGATACATTATTGAAACCGGCATGATACATGATTTCTAGAAACGCCGAGTTTCTAAAAATGATGTATCTTACAGGTTTCAGGCTTACCAGCGTGTGTCAAGTAAAAATGGCACATTGCTCTAGATTCGTATGTTTCTGTTTCGCAGTTTTGGCAAATTATTCTGTTCTGTTGAATTCCGCCGTTCAGTTGTATTCAAGTATCGATGCTTGCATGAAATGTGAAATGCAATGGCAAAATTCTCAGAGGAATATAATGAAAATTTATTCCAAGACATAGTAATCTGAATCACAAATCAAAACGAGACAACGAAAGAAACTAAAGATGTCCTATTACTACCTGTTACATTTCTAATCTAAGGTTAACATCGCATATGAATTCTGCGAAAAGGCGATCAAATTTTTCATTTGCTGGGGTCATTCTCTTCCGTCTCGTTCTCCTATCTGCATTCTTTTTTTCTGGAACTGTTCTGTTGCTCCTTCAAATTGTTCAGTTCCTTGAAATAGAACATCGTTAGTTTATTTCTTTCATTGCCTCGATTTACTATTAGTTTATTGTGTCGTGCAATGAATTTTCCTTATATTCCATTACATTTCGCATTTCCTCATGCATCAATACATATAATTGCACATATATAAATAATACTGCATTATAAATCATTTACTGCACACGAACAACACAAAAGCATCAAGCCAGCCATTCAGACGCAAACACAAAGACCACAATTAAATTGTTGTCGTCCTCCTCATAATATTAATAACAATAATAAAGCTGATAGCAGCACAAATAGATAATAGTAACAATAATCACAATAACAATGCTAAACGGACCACCGCGCATTGTTGATTTTCAAAAAGGTATTATAATAGGCATCTTAAATTGCTTATCGTCAAACTGACTCAGCCAAATAATGTGTATTCACAATCACATTCACAGATATATACCTCAACGGATGGAGGATGATTGAAACATTCGAATAATATTTCGTTAAGTGGCCACTTTGGAATTTTGATATGGTGTCCTCGATGATTAAATTGAATGCATCATATTTTGACAGGAATCAAATTCGAAAGGTTAAACTCTCATAGCGATAATTGCAAGTATTCGAGCTTTTTTAGAATGAATAGCACAATAGTTCAACTGAATGAAAACTTTCTATTGAACTGAACAATTATTTGCTCAGTTGGAGTTTCGAAAGTTAAAAGTGAAAGAAAACAATGCTACATCATGCTGCAAATTGATCAGTTTGTGTTTGCGCATTTCGCATGGTTCGTTAACCGATCATTTTTTTAATGTTTCTGATTCTGGTCTTCATCTCTCGCTCCAATTTCAGTCACAGTTCGTGTCATCCAGTACGTATTTATTGATTTGTGGATTATCAGAGTGGATTTCGTCTCGCCTATTGTCCTCATCATAACGATGATGACGACGCTGCGCTAGACGAAATCCAATAATCCAACAGGCTAGATATGTGGCAAAATTCCAGATATACAAGCTGAAATCCAATAGACTACATATTAAGGTGACTAGAAACGGTAAATGCATTTTTCTAGGTAGCGAATATATCTGAATATCGAAATTTTTAAGTTTTCAGTGTAGAAGAATATATCATCTGATCTAGAAGCGGTGCACGCGAAATTTTGATTCGAAAGAATTGGTTTCAAAGGTAACTGAGTCGACGTGTTTTATGGCCTGAGGCCGTATTTTGCACGATCATTCGAGCATTTCTAACGTCTCACCTCTCCAGAAAACACAGTTTGTTGTACGAACAGTCTGTATGAAATTTCGCTTCAAAAATTGGTCTGCTGGGTCGCTCGATCGACTTCTTTTTTTTGTGATTTTTGGATTTCGAAATTTCCATGATCTCAATCTTCAAAAAGATGCCCTCCAATTTGAAAGCAATCCTTCTGAAACCTTGCTTGTAAAAACTCAGTTCGGAAGATCGCTACTGGGATTAATCTTGTTTGGAACTGATGAACAAGGAGAATGTAAGCAAAGGCACTGATGATTTGAATGTGATGCTAAAAGCTCGGTTTTGAGAACATTTTGACGCGAATGTTTTTTTAGTTGAGTTATGCGCCAACTACTGTCGATGTTTGCATAAACATCATGTGCCGTTCATTCCATACGATAGTGACTGCGAATGATCATTGGTAAGTCATTGAGAATGATCAGTAGGTACCATCTGCAGATATATTGCTTATTATGAATACCGTTCTCTTTGAAGAGTTTACTCGCTGTGACGGTTTAAGAATTCATGTGATGTTTGGTGTGAATTAAATTGATGAATTGCAACACCTTAATATTTGAATAGGTCTTTTGAGAAACTGTTGAAGGGTGAGCTGTTTTCCAGAGAATTGTTCGTTAAAAAATTATTCGGCATCGTAATATTTTTCACCAATGCGAATAGGCGAGAAACTTCTCCATTTTCTTCTAGTAATAAAGAAAAAATAACATTCATCAATTCTTTCATTCCATAAGAATTTGAACATCTTTCTCAGTTTTATTTAATGAAGAGTGATGAAGATTTTCCATACTTCGCTGGGTTCAACCAAATGAAATCTGTGAACGTTTGCGCTATAACATGTCTTTTGAAACATCTCAATCTCCTCGCTCCGTTGAAGTATTGTCACTGCGATATCGCTCAAAAATGTATGTGATGGAATGCAGTTCTGTGCTAGACCACCTTATATCATTGCATTTCCTCCTCAGCAATATTCCCATTCTAAATACAATTACCATTGATTCTACCCAATGGCGTATGCAAGGAGAATACGAGATGGAGGGATGACTTCCCTCTGAATTTCCAAGAACAATTGCTGATCAATGTTATCGTCAACGCTATCATGTTTCCTTTGATGCTGTTTCGGTTATTCTTTCGCAAGTGTTATCTGAGCATGCCGTTGCTACAATTTATTAGCGATTCTTTTGCTTGCATTTGATTTGAATCGTTCGAATTTCGATTACTCTATTCTAGGAAGGGGTTTGCTCGAAGCTGATTCTGACTGAGTGATTCAGTCATTTAACGTTTGATCGAAAATCTATCGAAAAATGCGTACATCTTCCCATTCTTTTACGAGATTTCATTTTAGCAAATAATGAACGTTTATCTCTTTTTTGAGAGAGGGAGAGAGTTATCGAAACCGTTATTGAACATTCATTAAAACAACAGAAAAAGATCAGCTGCTTCGCCTTTACGAATGACTCGTTGAAAATGTTTTCACTTTAGAGACATTCTTTATCGGCATTGAAGGATTTTTGCACAATAAATGCTTATTAATAAGGGAATAGCATTCCGTTAGCCTTATTGTAAGCTTTCTCGGACGGTAAAGGTTCCAGCCATGATGTGTATTGACCGTCCATCAGTTCCTTGTAGTATCGTACACTATAATTACCGTTGCACATGTCCGTTGTGCAGCAGTCATCACACCTGACCATATCAGTACCATACCCATCCGATTCACATATTTCATTGCACACCTCTGCGCATGCCCGCACAATTGCGCTGAATGCCTTCAACGATGTCTCCACTGTAGTCTACAAATGCATTCAAAAATGAGCATTACTTGCCAAAACCTTGAGGTGTTTATGGAGGTGAGTTTCAGTGTTGATATAAGAGTAGGCTGAAGTTAGTTCTGCACAACATTAATTTGACTATTGTATCCATTCATTTTCAAATTCTGACTGATTTATGGACAATTCTGGCTTATCCTGATCGGAATCAAAACACCTAATATAATAAACAATATCGCAACAATCAAAAAATATTCTAAAATCGCCTTAATCTCATTCTACATTAAATAGATATCAATAAATTCTTGTGGAGTCATGATGGAGAGCGTTTAAGGAATGAAACCAAGGAACATACAATGCAAAACTTTTCCCAAGATGCGCACGGCTTTACAGTCAAATCCCTCTCGAGTAGAACCAGCGAAGCGTTACCACAGAAGAAATCATCATTCTCTCGTGTTGGTTCTAGCATTGAATAAGAGCACGAGTAACAGTTGAGTGTCCGCGAATGGAAAACGTTGAATATCAAGATGAATAGAACGTTCTTCAAGAAATTGCGGAAAATATTGTTATACAAGCAAGCTGATCTCCACATATTATTCAGTTGTTTATTCGGTTGAACATAAATTCCCAGTGAATGCTGTTCAGTAGCAGTCGACAATTATATGGGAGTGAATTGCAGCACACAATGATGAAAATTGCCTTATATATTTCATATATTAATTCGATATTCATACTGGCATGATTGCGCACTCAAAACTTACGGAAGTATTGATAGACTAAATAAACAATTCGAAAAAAGTGAGCGGAATGATTGACATATTCAGGAATCAATTCATGTATATACGATCATACTGCATAACCACTATTCAATTATTTGTCTCGAATGTGCTCTTCTAGATCCAGCTTCGGTATCGTGACATTTGATAATTACTTTTCCATTTTCAGCATTCCACCAATATCATTACCAACAATATTTTTTAAATCACTGTTCAATTCTATCCAATTATTTGATTTATTGTTCGCTTGAAGTAACAATATTTTTGAGGCGATAATTGTGATTCATAGATTATCTTTCTGTGTAATATTAATTTAGTGCATTCAAGGTATCAATTCAGTACTGAACAGTAAACTCTGCAAGCATCAATCGTCAAAGAAAAAGAAAGTTTCCCAAGTGAAACGCGAAATTTGACTGATCTCTTTCGAAAATTATTCAGAAAGCAGAATCGTCACACAAAGCGTCTACTATATTCTCAGCACATTGCCTCTGCTCTGTGATCATCATCGCAGCTCGAACGCAATTGAATGAAATGACCGAACCAAAAGTGATAGCACGTGACGCAAGTGTTATATCACAAATACGACCGTATCTTCATTTAAGTGGAATTGCACCATTAACGCCAACCAATTTGAGAACGTTAGTTAGTTCACTTCGTTCCTCCGCTGATCAATGTATCTTCAGGGATATTCATCCGGAGGGCTTTATTGTTGCATTGTTGCTTAAAATCATTCCGTGAAAGAAACCGCATGATGACTTTGTTACTGAACTCACAATAACTTGATTTTTCATTGCATGTCTTCATAAATTGTGCATCTTTGTATAACACGGCCTGTGAGTAGTGGGACAGATCGAAGGTGTACGAAGGTAGAAGTGTGATTTTCTGTTAGGATGCCGTAGAAGGCCTAAGAAGATGATTTTGCCACCACTACTTTTTGTAACGGAGTTGAACCTTTATCATTTCTGGTAGGCGATGCTTGTAAAAGACATATGCAAAACATCCTTTTTGGATCAATGCATTCGTAATGACCTGAAAAATAATTTATTCAATGAATCATACGGGTGAGATCATTAAATCCAGAAACGGAGCTTCAGCGTTACTTAGTATTAATGAGCACGAATGAACTGATGTGCAGTTTATGACGAGCTTGCCATCAAAATTGTAGTAAATGTAGTGTTTTACCAAATCCGAAATCCCGAGATTTCTTAGGACGTAACTCCCGAGATCGGGATTCAAACGTCGGAATGTCCAAATCCATTATCAATTCTAACCGTTCCCTCGAACCTCCTCTCCCCTATGATCGACTTTCATGCTGTATATTTCCCTCCCCTCAATTCAGTCCCTACTCTCGAATTTCGTCTGCTCCCCGTCCCAAAAGTCCAAATGCTACATATCAGAAGTAAATATTTAGAATTATACAATACAGTCGTTTTGCAGTTTCACGTGCATAATAAACTGTGTAGCTGGATTGCGTCATATAGCACCACCACATCTGACTGTTTTGCATATTCCCATTGAAGACGATGAACAAACTGATTTGAGTCCTTATTGGCAGTTAGTCTTTCAAACGATCGAGGAGCACAAACGAATCGGTGGGAAAGTATTGATATTTTGTGGGATGGGAATATCAAGGTTAATTGAATTAATTATATGTCTAAATTATTTCATCTATTTCAAATTACTTCATCCATTCATTCATTATCAACGGATTTCATACATATTCAGTTCTCATTTGAGTACCATTTCAACACGATTATTTATCTCGCTAACGTACAGAAAAATTCTGAACCAAACAGTGAGCACTGATTCGAATTTTTGTCTGAAAGCTTTATTCGTGAAAACCAAACACGTTATTTCAACAGTTATTACAAAAATTGACCGTCGTACAAGAAAAACTGACATATTTAATAAATTTGCTACTCTTTGGATGTTTATTCAATTCTACTTACGTGATAATATCATTTTCAATACTAACGGTTCATACAAATAAATTCTGATTGAGATCGGCGTCATTCGTTGTTGCATATTTGATGTGTATTGAAAAAATGTCACTGCATGATGCTTATAAACATGTGCAACAAGTTCGTAACATTATTTGTCCTAATGTTGGTTTTTTCAAACAGATGATTGAATTAGAAGAAAAGGTTCGTCTTTAAATTTATTTGCCCTATTGGAAATATCATTATTTGATGCTTTGCTTGGGTACACTATCACTGATTTCGATACACAAATTCACTCGAAGTTGATACATTTATTTCGATGACATCATTTCACTCAACGCTCACTTATTCCGTTGAATTCATTGATGTTAATTTTTAGAGTGATTTCCAACAAAATTATCATACCATTATTATACCTTCATTTATGCTATATATATTTTTTGTCATTGAATTGAATTTTTTCTATTTTTCAGCTGTACAATAAAGCAACAGTGAAGATAATAAAACCTATACGTGGCATTGAAGTTGCTGACGTAGTGTGGAATGAATTATATGAGGAACTGATCGGTGAAAACCATGAGAATGTGAAGACGAAATGAATTCTTTTATTGCTTAACAAACATTTACTTGTCTTCAATTTTCATTGAGACTCGTAAGCAATTGCTGGACTTGTGATAATTGTTTTTCTCCTTTTCGCGTTTAGATTATTGAACGATATATTGAGTAAAGTTGAATGTTTGGACAAGATTCATATAATACAACAGCAAAATTCCTCGATTGAGGAGATAATCACAACGGTCGATAATTTATCGAACATACTGGTTTATTTCGTCGAATAACACATCGTCTATTCTTGGTTTCGTTGTGATCTTTACAATTTCCTATTTAAGTGCAAAAAATGTCTCATGAAAGCGAAGTGCTTAGCTTGATGAACAACGGATAAACTGAATCAGTCTAGATGCAGCTAATATCAACTAAGAAAATGAAGCTGTTGAATGCAACTTCCAATCCGACACAAGGAAGTCGAAGATTTTGCTCATAAAAGGCTTATGCTGAGAAGGGGAGAGTTAAGTGACATTTTTCAAAAGAAACAATTCAGGGATGCGACAGCATTCCAACAACTTGGGGAATCTGTTCATTGATAATTGTATACGATTTGAACTAACGACGATTCCGACGTTGGTATCTCAGTGAATATTACATCGCTTCTAAGAATATGAATCCTAGAAACGAAAAGTGATCTCGGGATTTCCGAATTTTCGGCAGTTCACAACTTATCTCCGCTACCTTCTACTCTCTCTGTGAGCACAGTCTCGATCAATTTCAATGGTCGAAAACCATCCAACCGCGTTATTTCGCTCATTTTCGTTGACAATAATACATTCATAGTAATCAATAACATCAGGTAGCATCCATCAACGCTGCATGGAATGCTCAATGATTTCACGGTAGAAAATGCGGTTATATTCCACAGACGTTCCACGGAAAAGCATCACTCTATTTCACAAAACATGAGCACAGGTGAACGCGTCAAAAATAATAGCATATTTATTCGAACATTTGATTTAAATTAACAAAGTCTCAGTCAGATTTATAAACCGGTGTTTACTATATCCAGTTCAGCTGGACAGAAAGAGAAACGAGAGAAAAACTAAATGTTTACAATGAGTTGACGACGTAAACAATGCATAACTGCACTAAAAAATTATGATAAGAAGCAAGGTATTCGTACGATTGTGAGAATAATTCCTTTTCACACTGACCTTTCAAGATTGTTTATTAAGGAACCTCGCTTGAAAGCAAATCAGTGAAAATTGTTGAACTTAGCAAAAAAGAGTAATAAATCGGAAGAGGACTTCGCAGGGTACTATTGCAATGCGACGTTTGGGTGCCTTGCAGGTAATGCTCACAAATGATCACAGTTTTGAACAATAGGAGAAGTAGAATTAGACTAGAAATTAAAAGGTCTTTAATCAGTTAAAAATGAAGGAATCAAAAGTCATATCTGAAAAAAATAAATGGTCCTTAATCAATTAATAAATGGAAATCGTAATTGAATGCATCAAAAATCATTTTTTATGGATGACGGTGAGCGGTTGTTTTGTCGATCGTTCTGTGCGATCGGCAAAATGTTCGTCATTGTTGCGATGGCTTAACGGATTGTTGTTGGTATTCGGCTGGATTTAACTATGCAAATTATCTATGGCGCTCGTTATTGGTTGGTTGTGGCGTGCTTGATATGCCGATTGCTATGCATCTACTCGGTTACATTAATCGTTTATTACTGATAACGAAAGATTACTGATTCACTACTGATGGCTGTTCCAAACAACTACTCTGAACGATCGTTGGACAAGTGTTCAATCGATCAATCGGAATGTATTTTCGGGCTCTTTCTGAGTCCCTCTCCCTAGAAATAAATGGGCATATGGGAGAGTAGCCCAAAACCTCTGTACTTGCCAAATCAATAATTCAAGTTCGGATTTCATGAAGACAGATGATTCCAAACGCTATTATTGTTAGCTGCGCGGAAAGAAGAATGCCAAGGAAGGAAGAATGTGATATTAGTGATATTGGTAATAACAGAGAGGCATAAACTCGTAATGAGTTGGATTTGCTGATTAAATAAAAATAAAAAATAAAAATAAACAAAAATCATACCAAAAACGTATTAACTACTGTATCATACAATTAGTTAAACAGTACGTTCTAAAGCAAAATCTTAACAGCTGGAACTATTTTAGTGGCCCTATCGCATTCGGTTGTTTAAACAATGGTGCACAAACTACAGATCCACTATGGTTAATGAGAAAAGTTTTTAGGTACTGATAATAATGACTGTCATCGCTATTGTTAATTATAGTGATTTTCATGGTTTTGCTGATCAAATATTGCTGTGAAAACATTTTTCATTCAGCTAATCAAAATGAATGAATACATTGTCTATGTGCATTAAAAAAGCAGCTGAATAAGGTCAGCCACTAAATGAAGACGACTATTTAAACCTGTCAGCTGTAAGGTGGCATGCACTCGCTTGATGACTACAATCAACAATGATTCATGCCATTATTTGCCTACTGCCTCTTCTTGTGATACCTGCTGGTGAGTATTTACTGTTCTACCTTCAAAGTTGTCCATTTCACAACCAACAAAATATGCTTCATAAGTAAAATTCCCCAGTCTACATGCGGAGGAAAGTTCATAATTTGTAGAGAACTAAGGTGATCGTCCATTTCAAGTCACTCTATCTAGAAGGCGTGAAACCAGCACTAGTCCACCGATTGAGATCAGCGCACGATAAATTGAACTTGTCACTGCTGTACGAAGCGGGATATGAAAGGCGCGCTCACAAAATTTTGCCTTTTGAACATTCGTTCACACATTTCGTTTTCATAGGTATTTCGCCATTAAAAAAAAGATATTTCGCCCTCACCCTATGAAACAAATTATAACAGATATCTTGAGCACGTGAATTTTGTATATCGTCATGCTTCGCTGAGGAATTTTCAGTCGTAAACAGTCATCAAATATTTTTGGAGACATCCATAAATATGAGTCATCAGTAAACGACTTTTTCATTGATAGATATTTAGATGAAATCTATTCAACATATGGTGTCTAGCTATTTTCTTCTTAGTCGTCAAATTAGGAACAGAAAATATCACTTCGAATGAGTGGATGACTGCAGACGTCATGATTTAGAGCGGTTTAATCAGCGTTAGAAGAATTGTGCAGAATGCGCAAAGCTGACATCTAACATCAACAGAATTTCTATCCCATTGCGAACCAGACAAAACCATAAGATTTCAGTTTCTGCTGGAACTCGATGCAGTGGCTCAGGCAGACTTAGTGAAGAGGAACGTCAGCTCATTTTGGATGAACATAACAAGTATCGATCGCTACTAGCGAAAGGGCAAGTTGTGGCTGCTGGCAATCAACTCCTGAGAGGAGCAAGGAACATGATTAAGCTGGTTCATTACTTTTGGCTGACTTCATCATTTTAATTTTTGGCGGGGAAATTTCTGAATACGCGGTGAACTTAAGTTGCGAGTGGAATTTCTTCGCCCTCTCATGCTAAAGCTAACTGGGACTTGCTTAGGTTTCACTCGTGCTTGTTTGAGTAGTGGCGTGCATTATGAAATTTGACGATCGTTTGTGCTGGGGTGTGCCCTTGTCATGCACCTGCTCTGTACAATTTGACCACATTTCACATTCTATGAAAGCATTCCATGGCACGGAAAAGGAAACTGAGTTGTTGCTGTTCACGATGATTCGACACCGTTAATTAATGATTCACATTTGTCGATAAGCAACGCAACATTTTCAGACATACGATTGCAACTTGGAGACAATCGCACAAAACTGGATCAACTATTGCCAGTTTGAGCACTCAGACAGAGAGTTCCGCAAGGGTGCTGGTGAAAATTTATATTATGCTGGAACTACTGGTGAATTAAATAATCGAAGTAGGTTCTTTTCCATTTTGCATGAGCATTAGAATTTGACATAGCAGGAAACATAATACACAGTATGGCAGTTCCTTTAGATTTAGTTCTAGTGAAAGGAGCAGTGAGAATGAAAATCGTGTAAATGAGGTAAACATTTCAATGATGTAATTTAATCGAAATATCATGTCTCTAATTTTGCTTATATCCATTGTCTGTCAGAACAACAGCAATGAATTTCGCAATGGTCATATGAAAATAGTAAAATTTACATTCCGGTTTAAGCACAATATCTGAAGGATGCAGCGAAAGCTTGGTGGGATGAAGTGAAGGATATATATGAAAGTAGCTTGGAAGAAGAGAAAGGTGGACTCAAAATGACTAACGCAATCAGCTATGCTGGTGCCCTCCACTGGAGTCAGGTTGTGTAAAGGAATTTAATTATTAGTTCTGTAATGACACGGAACGATTCCCTTTGATAATGCAGAATAACAACAAAGGGCACTGTTGTCTATATGCTCCCAAAACTCTCAAAAATGAGACATTGATCATTGGAACAACACCGCATTTAAAATCGCTAAAAATTTGCGACCAACATATTCATCAGATTTCAGTGAAAGCACGACATCGGTTGGTGGGTATGTGCTGTCGCGTTTTCAACAGTGATAGCTCGCAGTATCCACCTGGATGACAATGAATTCTTTAGTAATGTTCATTTGAGAGGCTTCAGAGAACGAAAATCTTGAAGACGTGCTAATAGACAAGTGCAATCGAGACTAGAATTCGTCGTGGTACCATCCCTCATAGAGATGCCTGATGGGGAGCGATTCTCCGACAGTTTTGCTCTGCAACATTTTTATGCCCTTCCCTCGGATGAATTCCTTCCCTTGGGAATGCACCCACAACTGCGAACCCTTACATAAAATGTTCTTGTGTGGTGGCTATTTTGAGTATTTTGCTCCTGAAGCAAAAATGACATTTTCTTCGGTGTTCTCCAACGCTTAATATACGGGTGCAGCAGTATACACTAACGTATTTTGGCTTGATCAGCTTGCATTAGTGATGGGATCCGACCGACAGTCGGTCGGAAAAATCCGACAATCTCGGTCGGAATTTGGAATTCCGATTGTCGGAACGGCGAAATGCCAGTTCGATCGGAAGCCGACCGAACGAAATTTCGCTCGGACTTATCACTAGCTCGCATCACTACAATTCATACTTAAGCTCAGAACTGTGATTAGACTTAGACGCACCGTTAGGCGTGCGAGGGGTGAAACAACATATGCGTATTATTGTTGGCAGTTATACACACCGCTGTTCATATCGGCGAGAGTAAGTGCGAAACAGCAAACAAATTCATACGTAAAACACGAAAGAAGCACTCATATTCATTGCAAAGATTTGAGCATGAACAACATGTCGCTTTCTTGTGCACTCATCATCGAGGATCATTCTTTCAACGGATTTCCCTATTTTAACATACGCATTGGAATGGGGACAAAATGCAAAATAAAGTCAGACCGAAATTTTAAGAAAATTAGATAATGTTTCATGACGGTTCTAAAGGATGCGATAGTAGCTAGCGAATAGTGAATTGCTTGGCAGTGAATTGATATAGACGAATTTTTTTAAAGTGATCATAACTGTTCCAATTTATGTGTTAAAAAAGAACGAATGCAAAATCATTAACAGTTTCATGTGATACGAATGTTCTCTGGAAAGTGAATTTCTGAAGTGAAAGTGCGATGTACCCTTGAATAATCGGTAGAGGACTTCAGATGGCTTGGGCCAAAACAATGAAGGTTGGTTGTGGTATGCAGAAATGCTATGATGGCAACATGAAAAAATACATGGTTTCATGCAATTACCAAAAAGCGTAAGTGGCTGATCTCGTTCACAACCATTCAGCTTTCTTGTGAAGCGCCATTTGAACGTTGCAATTCAATCAAAATCGTTCCCAGTGAAAGGAGCACTTAGAGTGAGAAAATTAAAAATAAGGAAAGCATTTCAATGATGTAATCACTTTGGAATACTTTCATTTGTAGTTTTAATGATGTCTGTTATTGCATGATTCCTCGAATGGTGTGAGCAAATAAAGTACTTTCTTGCTAATTTTCTTAGCATTGACGTTCCTATCGAAAATTTGAACGAGAGGCTGGGCAAAAAAAACTGCTCATTCCTGTGTTTAATAAGCCAATTTTAACGGTGAACCGTAATACACAGAGGCAACATGATGGGCGATATCGTCTTCTTATATGGTAATGGATGCTCAAAAGACTCAGATTGCAAACTGAAGAAAAATAATAAATGCGATGTGGAAACAAAGCTTTGTTACAAACCGTGAACAACTGGAAATCAAGTTGAGGTAACTGACTTCCAAACTTGTTACATTTTATCTAGCAAGCATTTTGAGTCATCTGATCAATATCATGATTGATTCACATTTAAATCAACGCATTTCAAAAAGTAATATTAGTTTGATGTATCCGTTCCATGTTTTGGTAAAACAAACGCAAAGATATTGTTCAATCGAAATCGATGCTTTTCAGTATAGTTTAAATCACTTAACATTGCTGTCTCAACTGAACAAACAACAACTCGCATCAACGATCAATCATTTCATTTCCTTTTTCATTCACCTAACATCAGGATGCAATACAGCTGGAAACATAAAAATAAAAATCATGAGAAGCATTAATTTGTTTTCGATTCCAGTGATTTTTGATGAAGTGAACAATTCATTCGGCACAGTGTTTTGTTTTAATTGTTCTTCAGTTTTATTCGTCCATCTATTCTTTGGGAAATAAAATATTGCTTTGGCAGATTCAGTGTTCATTGTTGATGTGCTAGTTATAATGTAGTATAAGCAAAACAACAACGAAGCAACAGAACCTCATACGTGAAACAACAAACAAATTATTTAAACTTTATCACATTCCCATGTTTCCCACTTATACTCCTCATGCCTCAAAATCTCCCCTCTTATGAGAACAGCCATTTGTCATATGAGTTTACAAGTAAAACATGACGCTGTTAATGAGCACCCAATGCATTCGATTAATAGAAACTGCACCTTCACCTGAATCTGTGCTCAAAAAACCGATCTGTTTTCGTTTGTAAACGAATTACCGAAAACCGTTGCTACCGCTCCTAATCGATGTCTGTTTCGCAATCGATTATAGCAAACGTCTTGGAGATTGTTGTATCGATATTGCTGAAGTTAAACTTTCAATGAAACTTTATCATGGAAAGCTGAATTGTTCGTTACCTGTTATCAGCAATGCATGCGCACAAAGACTGTATATATTAGAGTTATTTATGAAGATATTATGATTAAAGAGCAGCGTAGTGGAACAATGAAAGATAGAACACAATTACCAACAATTGCTATGAAGTAGAAGACTGAACTGTGAGTTATTTTCAATATAAATAATTCTTAGAGCACTGCTCTCGGAATTATTCATACTAAAAATAATTCGCACTGAAAACAGTGCATTTATTTGTCATCATTTATTTGATGTTATTTTCACAGTATCGTCAAAATATTTCGAGTCGCATACATTTCATCAAAGATCAGTGTTCACAGGCATGGCATTTTGCATGTATACCTTATCAAAACGAATTTATATTTACTGCATAATATTTTTCGTTTTCACGTCAGTACTGTTAATAATTATGAACAGTACTGATTGGAAGGCATCGCTAGCTTCTTAATGCTCCCAATTCTGTTCAAATTTCTATGAGCAGCACACTCCGATTAAATTCAGACAATTTGGGAAGTGACAGGAATTTTGGCATATGAAACCACTCGTATGTAATTTTTGCAAGAATCAGACGAGATGCATGTTAAGGAGGGAACAAAATTGATGTGGCAACCGACAAAATTTTCTTTCGCAGCCCTGAAAGTGAACAGCCTACCGATGAACAACGACAATTCAGCTTTCATGCGTTGTTCGGTTGGACCGAAGCTGTAATGTGTTTTTAAAATTCATGTTCCAATATTTCGCACAACGGCAGAACTATAATATTTCCAACTCACATACCTAGGTAACACCTAGGATATTGAAACCTACTGAGGTTAATTTTGTCGTGCGGCATGAGTTAGATGGAGTGAAAATTACGAAAATGATAAAACTGACTAAATTCTCTTTCATCGCCTCAAGAACACTCAGCTGCTGATAGTTTCCAAGGAATTTCAATTGTTTACTGAACGTGTGCTATTTGTTTTTTGTGTTTTAAATGCAGTTCAGTAAACAAAAGTTCCGATGATGATTGAAGTTGGGTATTTGCGACCATCGTCATAAAAACTTTCATTATGGTTACTTTCTCGCGTTTTCTTTCTCTACTTGCTTCCCTGCTGAGATTTTTCAATTTTCATTTCCGTGTGATCTTGCCAAGAGAATGAAAAATTATCTTTGTTTATCAATAAATGAAATGGAACTGCTCAATACATGTAAAGCTTCAATATAAAAACTAAAGTCTTACCTCTACGATACGATTGTGATAACATTGATAACTGCCTGAAAATTAATTTTAAACGGCTAGTGATATTACGGTAGTACTGTAACGATTGAATGCAAATAATCTTGGTTGGGAGTATGGAAACAGAACGGAATAGAGCAATTTAGAAGCGAACGCATGAAAATAGCTCTGAATTTTGGGGCGCGGAAGAACCTGATAAAAACTGAGAATGTTAAACAGAGCATTTGAAGGAATGGAACAGAACGGGACAGTTCATTAAAGGTGTAGGACGCGATATAATAATGATGGCATAGTTAGCCTCTATTTGATTCAATTTGTTATAGGCTCAGGCTGAGGCATGTACCAAGATAAAAAGATGATTTCCCGTTATGAGCCTCAGCTTAAGCCTAAGCCCAACTGTAATCCATCGCCATATTTCACTCCAGTTATCGTCAGTATATTCGAATATACTAGTCTGTTCAAATAACAGTATTATCAATTCATCGTTGTTTGATGTCATATGCCTAATTTCAGGGTGTGATGCAGGTGATTCATCTTCGCTTCGAGTTTTCCATTGTTAAACGTTCAATTGATCAGATTTATTTAACATGCAATAGTCCATCTTTATCAATCAGCTGATTTTTTTACATTGGGATATGAAACGGTCTTTTACGTCATTCGATATCTGTTTTGGATGTTTTGATTTTGATTTTGGATGATTTAATGCTTAGTATCGATATGATACTTGAAATGATACCATTTGCTGCTGATAACATGAGACGATAAATTTTATTATTTTTCTTCACCTCGATATTGCACTCTCCATTAACTTAACTTGTTTTGACTCTATGAAGACACATACACTAATTTATGGTCTGAAGTAATGCACTACGGTGAACGAGGAATATCGAGGGCCTCGTCCCCAACACTTCATGAAGCCACCGCATTTTCGGGGTCCCCGACTGCAAAGCTTGTCCTCGACTTTGCCTATTTGTCAGGGATGTGCATAGCTGATATCTATTGTGCCATTGATATCAGAGTTGGGTCGGTAGCCATAGACCGATTTTCGCAGACTATTAAATTTCGATGCCAATAACTGAAACTAAAGCCGACTGATCGGTCAATTAACACAAACCGCTCACTAGAAACCATGCGTTTGGCCAAAATCTGAACTTCAGGAATGTATCTGATTCGAAATTTCATGCAACGTTGGTAACTTCATCCGAGTAGGGAGATGTATGAACTAAGACAATGATCGAACTGTTTATAAAGTTGTTCGTTATATTATCACGACTGCTCCAAATTTGTACCAAGAAACCATCAGAAAATATCGGTATAGAGACAGCTACGGAGGAGAAGTAATCAATCTGGCTGGATCGATCAACTGTTTGCAAAAGAGAGAATTTTATTTGTGAAGTATGAAAACACTCACCACAACGCATCCATTGTGACTCTTGGCTCCCTCAGAAATTTCTATCCCAATAAGTGCTGGTTCTTTCATGGTGAAAATGCTTACGGTATTCCGAAAAAAATTGCGATCCTTAAAATGTCAAAATTTCACTTCGTGAAGAAGGCAGCGAAAACCTTCCGAAGATATATGCATGCATTTACAAAAGTATGTACATATGGGGTTTCATTGCTTCTCTTGCATACAGTGGCACTGCAGTAGATCTGGCAAAAATATGTGTTGATGTACGTATGTATCCCTTAAAGAAATTTTGAACTAAGCTTCAGAAGTTTTGGAATTACTTCAAAACGAATCTGATGAAAGCATCAAAAAATTCAAATCAAATCAAAAAATTTTGGAAAAACATTCGTAATTTAAAAAAAAACAAGAAGATTCGACAAAAATATTGCAAAAAAATCGAAATATTTATTTAATCGGCAGTTACAACTCATTACGAGCTTACACCTCTCTATTATCACCAATATCACATTTTTCATTCTTAGGCATTCTTCTTTCTGCGCGAAATCATACTTAAAATTTCAAAAATAACTTGAAATAAAATTGTGAAGGAATTTGAAAAAAAGCTGCAAAAATTTTCGAGAAACTATTTTTCAAAAAATTTGAAAAAGATTTTAAAAACGTTCGAAAGCTTCATGAAAATTGCGTGGTGACTTCACCGAACATGTTTTTGAAATAATGTTCGAGGAGTTCATGTTCCATTGAAAGTATCGTAACCCACCATAGTCCAAAAAATGCGACTCGGGGAAATAATATCGCTGCTATGAGAGTAAATTAATGCTGGTGACACTGAACGCTGAAAGTGTGTAATGATCATTCGCATTTGAATAAATGTGCAATTGACTGAAGATCTCAAGATTGCAAGAAATAACGATCTAAACATTGAGTATTTTATCAGTTACAGCAAACGTGCATAAATGTTATTTAGAATGTTATCAGTTATTCACAATGCTCGCATAAGACAGTCGCATTCCACAGAAAGGAAATGTCACCCGATCAAACTGAAGTTTTTCTGTTATCATGACGATTCTCTGATAGTTCGGCTTAAAAAATTTCAAGCATTCACAAATGCAATCAGCTAAGTAAAGAAGGAAAATTCATTCTGAGATTTAACATTAACAGTTCCATCGGAACAGCACTTAAGGATCCGTGAAAATTTCGTTGCAACTGCGAACGAAGTGTATTTTGAGGTAAATGCATTCAGAGAAATAGCTGGGAGAGGAAGCTTTTGTGATGTTGTGAAAGGCATCTGTGCGGTCAACATTTCGATGCTATCAACGGAATCATCATCGATTTTTTGCTTGTGGAACTATTTGAGTTACTTAATGGGCGTTCATAGCTGGCAATAACCGTGCTCTAAAGGTTCACTATTGCTGATTTTTATCGCACTTTCGTCGATTTGATCAGGCGATTCGACTGGAGGAAATTAATGCCATTAAGATCACGTGATTGGTTTATCAATAGTAAACTGATTTGTTCCCAGACAGCGTCATCTTGCTAACATATAGCCATTTGCCATCAATCATTATGAAAGTATTATTTGCTTTCAATAGGCGCAACAGAGCACTGATAAAAGTTTTTCGAGGTGTTTAGGGCATATGTTTTGCATGAAATCAAGTGTACATTGACAGCTTAGCAATCATTTGATAATCCAACGCAATATAGAAAAAGTTCGTCATAATTCATCATATGGTGCAAATGAAGATACAATCATCATTTCTATGCTACATGAAATGAAAAAGGCAACATTGAAATCAACTTCTTTTTTAATTGGCGTCAGTATAAATAGATCAGATTTGGAAAGAATTACAGATATGCAGATTCTAATTACAACCTGTCTATCAGAATAACGCTTGTAAATATTTCAATGTTCTTATTTGTTACCAACCATTCCGAGGAAGCACGGATTAAACCAGTATTATCCCATTTCAGTTTCGATGTTTAATTGGTAGTAACGAGTTTGAAGAATCATTTAACCCGATATTTCAATTGAACAACGAATCATAAATCGTTAATTTAGTCTTTTCAGCCGTGCGTGATGAAATTAACTGCAATAAACCATAGTGCTGCTGCCAACAATTTGATTCTGAGGTTTTGGCAGTTGCTAATCAGTTGCATTTACTCCTCTATCAGCATTTTGATCATTCTGAGCAATTCACTGATGATTACCCTACTTCACATTATTCCAGTTAGTGTTTCATTAACCTGAGAAGTGTAACGCGTACGGAGTTATGCGGTTACAAGTGAATGCATATCACCTCCATTGCAAGAGCCCTGGAAAACATGAATTTGTTCAGCTGAGGCTTAATCACTACCATGGAATCAACCAGTATCTCAACTAATGCTACCAATCATGCCTGGAATCAAAAATGTCTGAATGAGAATTTTTTACGAGAACCTTATCAGCGCAATGAAAGGAAGTATTAGGCAGTGAATTCCGAGAAAAATAATGAAAAAATGGATGGATTGAGAGCATTGAAAAGCGCGTCGCATCTGGAACATTGTATTAGCGGATGATCTATAGCAGAGTTATACTGATGATCTATCTGCTCTTTAGGAACAACGATGGAAATGTATTTATTTCTGGTAGTTTATCTAATTTCACACGGTATAAATGCTCTTCAATGTGGGTTTGGTTACACGGGAAGTGGTTCATTTAATGCTTCTGCGCATGGATTACCTCCCACAGGAATTTATCCGAAGACCTGCGGTGCGTCCGCAAAACATTGTGCATCCGCCACTGTTGGAGGCAGGTTTTCTCAGTTTTGTGTATCAGTTGAAATTCATTTCTGTTCTACCATTCATAAACGCAGCCATTATTTGTTGTCGTGCAATCGTCAAATAGGGAGGGGGGAGAAAAGGGTTGAATTTAGTGCTGAAGCAAAATATATTCAAAATTTGACAGATGGTGAAGGTTTTCAAACCAGACCTGGTTTTTCTTTTTGTCATAACCAAGGTAAAGTTTTACGCGTTCGAAGTCGGCTGGTCACTGGATCCATTCAAACCAGCCGGTATCTGAAACAATGATGTTTTCGAAGTTGCGAACAGTCGATCGTACCTGACTATAATGGTCTGGCCAAAAGAAATACGTAGGTGATGGAGTTGAGAAATAGCAAATTTTTTTCGTAGTCACGAATGGAACACTCGGTTTTGTGAGGCTGAAATTTGGGCGCACTTAAGAGTTGCAAGACCTGTTTGTTCATCGGTGAGCACCAACGGACGTGAACACTGGCGCTCAGATCAATTAGTGGTCACCGAGCAGGGTCCTTCAGCTCATGGGTGATGATCACCGAAATTTGATTTTCCAAGGCTACCGAGCGAATAAACTCTTTTGCTTTAGGTCGGTGACCACTGGTCAAAATCCGAAGAATATCGTGTTTCGGTGGCCACCAACCTAACTCTAGCTGGGATGCTCTTCGAGTATCTGAAATGGATACAATTAACCTTAAACCGCACTTTAGTTCCTTCGTTCTCGACTGCGTAAGATATTCACCAGGAACTGCAGTAAGATTCATCCAAAACAGTTTATGACAATGTTGATGATTGCATGAAAAATCTTGTTATCCTTCACGAAGGCTTCCAACATTACAATGGAAAAGCAACAAGCAACACAAGAACACCAATGATACGGCAATGTAGTGGATAGGAGAAAGAAGAAGCATCTTGCAAGATGAAAAATACACTAAAATCATAGTTTTTGATAGTAAAACTAACCCGAGAAGTTTTGACATTTAATTGAACCAGTGTCAGAGGGCTTTTTCTAGCTTTGATGTTCCCTTCCTACCGGTGAATCGGCCAAAGTGCTTTGAGGAAACACCAAGTTGATCGTGCCTATTCCATTCATTTATTGCAACTAAACTGAAGCAACTGCGACAAACGATAATTTCATTTTTTAGATTGGTTTCGTAATTTGAATTTCTTATTTTGCGACGACGACGAAAGTTTCATGGGTCAGTTTCTTCCAAATAAACCATTTTGTAAGGTAAGTGTTCAATCAATTTGTACAGCGTATCTGGCTTGATGTTGGAGCTTTTCACCAACTTTCATTTGCTTTTGTTGATGATGGTTCATTATTTGTTTTAATTATCTTACATTTCAGGGAGATGCAAGCTATAACACTGAGATGATAAATCCTGGATTTTCGGATTACGGAAACATTACTAAGGGTCACTTCAAATGTTGCTCATCTGATCTGTGTAACTGCGCGAAGTTCAACAAATTTTCCGCCATTTACTGCTACGGTATTGAACCGCCTAAAACAACCACAGCTGCCCCGCTAACAAAAACGACGCCTGCATCTTCATCGCGCACTTCGATTGGAACTATTTTACTGTCTACGAATCGGTCACCCACTTCGGCGTCGACACGACTATCTCAGGTTCCATCATCTACACTTGCATCAACTCGAAAACCAGTGACTTCAACCTCAGTTTCACCTGCTCGATCCACATCTCAGGTTCCATCATCTACACTTGCATCAACTCGAAAACCAGTGACTTCAACCTCAGCCTCACCTGCTCGATCCACATCTCAGGTTCCATCATCTACACTTGCATCAACTCGAAAACCAGTGACTTCAACCTCAGCCTCACCTGCTCGATCCACATCTCAGGTTCCATCATCTACACTTGCATCAACTCGAAAACCAGTGACTTCAACCTCAGCCTCACCTGCTCGATCCACATCTCAGGTTCCATCATCTACACTTGCATCAACTCGAAAACCAGTGACTTCAACCTCAGCCTCACCTGCTCGATCCACATCTCAGGTTCCATCATCTACACTTGCATCAACTCGAAAACCAGTGACTTCAACCTCAGCCTCACCTGCTCGATCCACATCTCAGGTTCCATCATCTACACTTGCATCAACTCGAAAACCAGTGACTTCAACCTCAGCCTCACCTGCTCGATCCACATCTCAGGTTCCATCATCTACACTTGCATCAACTCGAAAACCAGTGACTTCAACCTCAGCCTCACCTGCTCGATCCACATCTCAGGTTCCATCATCTACACTTGCATCAACTCGAAAACCAGTGACTTCAACCTCAGCCTCACCTGCTCGATCCACATCTCAGGTTCCATCATCTACACTTGCATCAACTCGAAAACCAGTGACTTCAACCTCAGCTTCACCTGCTCGATCCACATCTCAGGTTCTATCATCTACACTTGCATCAACTCAAAAACCAGTGGCTTCAACCTCAGCTTCACCTGCTCGATCCACATCTCAGGGTCCATCATCTACACTCGCATCAACTCACAAACCAGTGACTTCAACTCCAGCTTCGCCTGCTCGATCAACGCATCAAGTGTCCTCCCCCAAGATAACAACCCGCAATGAACCAACAATTCCTTCTTCAATTGATCCTCATGAATCAACCAGTTTTCCATCAACAGATTACCCATTCTCAAGTTCTCAGACTAATATACCTTCGAATCCAACATCACCCAAAACAGAAAGTGTTACCTCAAAGGCATTCAAATCTGATTTACGTTACAATTCGCTGTTTTTGATAATGTTTATTTCTGCATATCTAAGATTCTAATTTCCTACGTAATATATCATAATTGTGTTGGGTTCAATAAATGCTGATAATCTATAAAATTTATGCAAAGCGCAATGAAGCTAGTGAATAATATGAATATGTGTTTAAAGAATAAAGATTTTCTTATCATTTATAAGCAATGTGAGCCTCAAAATCACCAAATAAATGCAGCAGATCCACAACGTTTGTTGCGATGAATCGCCAGTTTTGCTGATCGTTCTATCAATACGCTTTTCATTAACTATGGCTGACAATTATGTAAAAAATATGACTTCCATCTGTTCTGTCTCCTGCTGTCTGTGTAGGTATGGTATTCGCCAACAAGAAAGCGTCGTCTTTTGAAACGGTTGATATTTTCATCAATTAGTGTCGAAGTGTTTGCTTATTAATACCTAATAGGTGGATGACTGAAAAATAAAATTCACTGATTATATATATATATATATATATATATATATATATATATATATATATATATATATATATATATATTTATTTATTTATTTATTTATTATTTTTATATATATCGTCATTATCAGCAATATTCTTCGATGTAAGAGTATAGTCATTGATGAGGACGGAAATCTGTTGCGCATATTTGCTAATCAAACACGGCACTCTTGCATGCCGAGGAGGATGTCCATGTCATACCACATTCTTTACGCCTTTAATTTGTTCTCCGTTTCATTGGCAAATCTGCATCAAAATAATTTGTGGATGGGTGAAGAGAGGATGAAGTCGGTAGCATTCTCATTCGTTAAATACACAAATGCTCCAAAGTCGAGGGTGGAGCAAAAATATATTTGATCACGTGATTGTTTGAAGCTTCTGAGAGTGAGATAAGAAAAAGGCCATTCAGGTTATGGAATTGATCACTGTTCATAATTATATCAAGATAGTTTTCCACCTTAAAGGTATTCCTCATAAGTTTCATTCGTATATATATGATCGCCCTCGGTGTAAGCCATCAGTTTTTACTATCATATTCAACTGTTAATGCTCTTGTCCTCAAAAACGTTGGCAAAGAGCCTTAAACGTTCTCTTGTTCAATTCGCCATTGGTCTGACATCGTACTATCACATACAATGTCGTTTGTGGTGATAAACTCCCGTATTGTAATTTTTTTCAGTTGTTTATGCTTGATAGAAACTTCTTTAAAAAGCTAACTGGGATCACCATTTTAATATAACTGAGGAATAAGCAATATCAAAACATCTACGATGCGATCAGTGCACACAATTATGCAGCCTTATTTCAAAGTAACATTAATTTAAGCCAGTTCTCTCATAGATCATGAACAGCTCCTTCGGAACGAGGAATAGAGATGATCTGAGGATGTCAAAAGGTATTTCAACACAGTTCAATATAGTTTCCAAAGCGCTTGTTTGAACACAAGTATACGGTTCCATTAATATCACTGACGGCTTATTGATACTGGATTTCTTGATTATCGAATTAGTTTTTTGTCTCGATCCGATGAGTACCATATTGAGGATGTATTGCTGATTGAGTAAATGACGACCTGTTCAGCAATCAAGTAGCGTAAGAGCGTGAGAACCATTGATTTAAAGGAATCTTTTCAGTAAATACATCAAACTGGTAGCGCTAGCG
This sequence comes from Anisakis pegreffii, assembly GCA_035041965.1. NCBI lineage: Eukaryota > Metazoa > Nematoda > Chromadorea > Rhabditida > Anisakidae > Anisakis > Anisakis pegreffii. The sequence continues at coordinate 72,552 of JAPYMA010002068.1, forward strand.
ATACCCTTTTAGAAAACGTTTTGAATACAAGTTTAGTAACTTGAGTCAGTTGCAGAAATGAGCACCTCGCAGCCTACGAAGGATTCCATGCAAGTCTTTCGAATTACCTGCCGAATTTTCTCACAATAATAAGGTCGAATCAGTTTTTGTTCTTTTCGATACAGATAACAGAAAGCAATGAGCGTCTTATTTTCTTGTGAAAATTCATGAGCAGTCATTTGGAATATTCGCTTTTATAGCATTCCAGACTGTTTCATGTCAAGGCACATCTCATACAATCCGCTCATCAAGACTTATTGTGTGCCCGGATTTATTGCATGCTTTCAAACGTGAATCGATGACCAATTTGAGCGTCTTTCCTGAAAATCATCCTTGATCGTTTACTATATTGTCACTTCGAAACGTTCCATTTGCTTCAAGTTTTAATCTAATGTAATGGTACTGGAAAATGATTGGAAGAATGCAAAAGTGAGAACGATTGACTGGAAAATGCGACGTGGGAGAGGTGACAATGGCTTAAAACACCAGCAGTTGTGCAATGAATAAAATCGCGCACTTCAAGTTTCAGCGGGCATCAGAAGGAAGCGAACGTGCTAATGAATTATAATCTCCGTTTCAGGATCACAGCAATCAACCACTGAAATGCGTTTATTTTTGGTAATTGCTGCGATATCGCCCAGTATATGCGCTCTTCAGTGTGGGTTTGGTTACACAGGAACTGGATCATTTAATCCTTCTGCGCACGGATTACCTCCTACAGGAATTCATCCAGTGAACTGCAATGCGTCCGCAAAATATTGTGCGTCCGCCACTGTTGGAGGCAGGTTTTCTCAGTTCTGTTTTTTCATTGCTGATTCTGCTCTTGATACAAACCAACTCAACCACTGACCGAACTGGAACATTAATGAAGATGAAATTGAAATTGGTACATATATTTATGATATTGGAAGTTTGTATTATTCCTTGTTTATAGCCTGACTAGTGTAAGAATCGTCGATTGAGTGGCTTATAATGATAGTGAATTCCTTTGAATATTGAGAGTAGGCCACCAAAATATTTGAAACGGGTTCTTGCCTTCTTTTTCACAACCGTTTGATGGTTATGTGCGTTCGAGCAAAAACATTTCACCATTGAGGTGATTGAATGTTGAGTTTGCGTACACTTAGTGTTGTAATTCCGCATTAATTCTTTTGGCTCAAGTTCATGGTAGTACAAAAAAGTCACATTATAGCAGGATTTCACCAAGACAAAATGAATTAAATGAAAATTTGTGCCATTTTTCGCATAAGCTTCCGATAGCAGAACGAGTGAGCAACACTAGACAAAAGCATCACTGATACAGCATAGTAGTATAATATTTACAAAAGAAAATCAATCACTAGAAACGATGCGAACTGCCATTGAATTGTACCTTTTGAGAACAAATCCCGATGAAGAATTTGAAGATTCAATAGGGTATTGTTTTAATTTGTAGAGTGTTGTTTTTCAGCACTGTTGACCTTCCTAATTCCGTTTGATAATTGCAACAAAGCTGAAACAGTTACCAGGAACCACTTATTTTATCTTTCAGGTTGGTGGACGAACATAAATTTCTTGTTTTGTGATAACGACGCACTGTTTTTGGATCAATTTCTTCCGGATGAACCAGTTTGCAACGTTTGTGCTTCTTTGATTCATAAGAGCAAGCCTAATATATTGTTTCACTTCATGACACACAATTGCTTTCGCATGTAATTCACCGTTTTCAGGGGACTTCAACCTATGAAACAGACCTGATAAATCCCGGATTTTCGGATTACAGAAACGTTACTATGGGTCGTTTCGAGTGTTGTTCATCTGATCTATGCAATTGCGCGCAGCTCAACCGATTTTCAAACATTTATTGCTACAGTGGTGAACCTACTCAAACAACCACTACTGCTCAATTACCGTATAATGCATCATCAATACCAGTTAAAACAACTCCAATGCCAGTACTAAATCTCTCTACAGTTTCTCAAACAGACGGCATGTCGAGTAATACGCTGTCAACAGTTCGAATTTCTTCATGCATCAGCACTAAAACTACCTTCATACCAACAATTTTATCTTCTACTGTGACATCAAGTGCATTGCCTCAGGTTCCGTCATCTGCATTTACATCGATCCAAAAACCGTCGACGTTAGATCCAACTCAAACTTTATCTCATGTTCCGTTATCGACTGTATCTCCTACCCGAAGTTTTACTACCTCAGCCTCACCGCAAACATTATCATCATCAGTCAAAACAACTCCAGTGTCAGTATCAAGTCCCTCTACAACAAACAGTGTGTCGAGTGGTACGTTGTCAACATCGCAAAGCTATTCTTCAAAGGCATGCAAATTGAATTTATTCATTGGGATGTTGACAATGTTGTTCCTGATTGCAGTCTGTGATCGGCGGTATTCGATGTTGTATTTATTGCTTTTGCATGTAAATGATGTTTTATTGAATTGTTCATCTTGAAGTCTCATTTATTCCGAAAAAAAACTTTCTGATGAAATTATTTTTCTAATGAAATTGCTGTTTATAAATGTTCTTTCACAATGCAGATGAATTGTTGAAAAGATGATATGATAAAGTGAGCGTGATTGATTCCGGTTGTTAAAAAGGCACTGACATTCATATACGATTGCATGCAGAATTTATCGATCGTGAAAGGATGATGATATGCTTGGTTGATTACATGCACTCACTTCATTTGGTTCGTCGAATGAATTGAATTCATGTCGCTTTCTCGAATGATGGCAGTATTGATAACACTAGTATTGATAACACTAATCCTTTCACCAAACATATACTAATACCTGGAATTAGAAGTAATCAAGGCAAATGTACTTTTTAAATCAGAACTCTGAATTGTGCTATCGGATTTACGATACTTGAGTTTGCCATTCACGAGTGATCTGTATGTGTAGTAGTAATGAGTTATTTTTCTTATCGCATCGCAAAGTTTCATGCAATTGATAACATCGTTAGAAACAGAAGACTTCACATGTTATTCTGTACTCGATTCCTGATGCGTTCATCATTCATTTCACTGCTCTATCATTTCATTGTTTAAGAATGATTATTCATGTGGAAGTGAAATTATTTGCAAGAAAAAGTAAAAACTTCCCAAATCAGTGTCAGTTTAGCCGGCAAAATGAATAGCTGATCTACGAATTATCGAACTTGACTGTCATTATGAACCAGGGGTTCTTGCATAACAACATTTTGGCACTGCTTCGTCGTGCACTGTTCCATTTTTTCCGGTAGATATGGATTGAAAATGAAGCACTTCTTGTGGCCCGCTTGATATTTCGCAACGAAATGCCTTCTATGAAAACGGCACTGTAGATGATCACATTTGTGCTGCATTTTCCACTTTATCCTTATCGCCAAGGTGATGCCCAGTCAAAGCATGCTTGAGATGAACGAATAAATAATAATCAATCGCTGCTAATCAAACCTATAAGGTGGATGATCGAACTTCTGTCAGTTAAATTATTTGTTTAGTCGTTGGGTCTCAACACCAGTACGCGGTTGAGCATTATCATGGAGCAAAACAATTGCCTCGAACTGCTCGACTGAGTTCTCTGATCGTGAGATTAGCACGGTAGATTGCGGCGTTTATGGTTCGACCTTCTGGAAAGAAATCGATCGACAAAATCGCTTTCAAACGTTGCACTTTACTCCCTGAATCGTGAAAGTGGCCCTAGTCTTATTCCTTGTCAGATATTAAGAGATTCCTTTCATATCGCCATTACATAAATGTACCATTTGATTTCTGAGATAATCAGAGAATCCCAAATCTTAGAGCAGTCAATATTCGTTTCGCAAAATTTTTGCGGTCATGTTCACATTGAAAAGGCTTCAAGAGAATGGCTGCTTTAGCTGAAGTCGTCATTTTTCAGGGTGCTATCGAGGCTTGATATGGGATAGTGAAAACTGAGAAATAACGGTGGAAGTCCACGAATTATTCAACATGCCCTTTCATGTTTATCATAGCATATTTACCGTGAAATACTTTAAAGTCGAAACGAAATCTTAAATATTCGATGTGTGCTTGCGATACGAATGTTCAGAATATGTGATTCAAGGACTTATTACACAGAATATTTCCATAAAGGACGTAGTTCCACGAAATTTGCTGAGCCGTTTATTTAGCGTTCAGACATCGCCATATCACTTCTGTAATTCAATTTGTACCTCATTATGAAATCTTTATTTTGCGATGAATACAGTCGAATTGTCACAAACAATAGTCAATAACAAAACACATAAGCAAGTATCGCTAACCAACGTGATATGACAAGGCAAATGAATCACGATCAATATTAAGGAGGCTGTCACTGTTGACCCGCACCACAAGGCGGTATAGATTCGTGGCCATTTCCGAGTGGAAATACTCGATCCATAAGCTTACTGAACCAATAGCAACTAGTGTTATTGTTGACTGCTTTTGCTGTTTTAAGACGAGCATCGTTGATGTCATGAGCCGTTCGGACAAGCATATCATCTAACGGATTACGCGCTGAATTTGCTTGAATATTTGGCGGTAGCAATATCATTATGTCATTCTTCGATATACCCCAAGCTGTTTCCGTGTCTGAAAGTTGTTTCGTTCTTTTTCGATACATTCAAAATACATCGCTATAAGGACAGCCAATTATAAGATATCGCTGTATATGATTGAAGTATCCTAAATACGATTTGGAAGACTCACTAATGTGTTTTCATTCGATCGAATCGCTGAGATAATGACTCAAAGAAGACAAACTCCAAAGCAATTTAAAATTAATGAAAATCTGTTAGTTACTCCGATCACGAAAAGAACGAGCGACAAGTTCACGTTCACTAACCGCAGTCAATGGCACGTGCGGTTTTGGTATCCGAATCGTCTGCGTACAACGTCGGAAATGGCTCAGACTGAATCGGGAGTGCGTGGCACGGTAAATCGAGTAGTGTCTTCAATAGCAGCGCATTAAGGATGGTTATATTAAAACCATCATTTCTGCGTTAAAACATCTCCGTGCGATGGATAATTCATAGAGATAGCGGCAAGTGTAAGCAAAAATTAAATCTAATCAGAAATCAGCTCTGAATTCTGTCGAAAAACAAGGATCGTAACTCCATGCACGAGTTTAATTGAGAAAGAAGTGCCCCGTTGATTCGAAATCACTCGTTGAACGGCGTTCAATTTGTTACGATCAATCATCGTTCTTGAAAAAACCAACAAACTTTCAAAAGTGATAAACCAAAACCAATCGAACGTACATCGAACGCAACAAAGCCGTCACTCTGGCAAACATCGAGTGTTTGTGCCAACTGCTGGATCGTTTGCGGATTGTTTTCAACTGGCGAACGGAACCATCGACGACAAATTTTCTCGGTGCATTGGGATACAGGTCGACAGAAAACTTGTAACAATTGTGGTGAATTTTTGATGATCGAACGTTGTGTTCCATCGAATGTCACATAGATCGGTTGTGTACATCCAGCACGCAAAAATCCTTGTGCTGGCTCGATTATTATGAATGGACTATTACCGCGAATCTCAAATTCACATCATCATTCTTTGTACAAATTGCATTCAGTTTTTAAGAATGGTGAATTTTAAGCAAGAAGTGCAACAATGCAACAATAAGTGCAACAGTGCAACAATGCAACAATAAGTGCAACAATTTGCATAACAATGCTTCTAAGTTCTCAGTTAGTGATTTTTCATCTCCTATATATCGGTATCTGACAAATTTATCCGAGGACTTTTGCAACAGAAATGTAGTAAGATAGTAATTAAATGATCGGTAGCGCATTATCGAACTGCAATGTGCACTGTTCAAAAAGACCACTCAAATAAAGAGAACTAGATAGAACAATGTCTAGAACCAACATGGTACTGCTCACCTTTACGGCATAATCACATCTGGTCCTGTTACGAATCAGAAGTCGTCGGCGGGTTGGCTGATTGTTTCTTGGAAACACGATTTCAGTTGGTTGTGCTAATGCTTAAATTCATTTATTTCATTCATTCAAACAATATTTTTCGATTCATCATCAAAAAATAAACATTTCGGTATAGACGATCACGCTGATAGTCGAAGCTTACTTTGATGAACCGTTTACAAGATGAACATGGTTCACAAGAATTTTCTGAAAAAACAACACCAACTGCAGCACCGAAAAACAATAACATGACTTGAGTAGTTTCTGAAGCGATTCAAACGACTTCATTTTACTCAACCCTCATCGAATAGATAATTCCGCGGATGTAAATCATTACCACCTGTTAGTTTATCCATGAAAATCTGATCCGCTCCAAATTGCATCACACCAATCAGTAAACAGAAAAAAAAACAGAATGAATGAATTGCACAAAATGGTATTTATGTAGTTCTTGAAGATGCTAATTTCTTCCGACTGATCCACTGAAGATGTGCATTTTTCAAATTTTACATCTTTTCATAAGGTATTGGTCGATTGAAGGAACTAATTGGGCATTCATAATAATCATTTTATGGGAGAAGCAGAATTTGAAGTGATCAACGCAAACAATCCCTTGATCAACGCTGCTAATAGTGCTGAAATTTCCTGAAATGTTCACATCAATCTTCTTCAGTGGTCCTGATTATAGCTTCGTGATGGAAGTCGAATGCAAGCAAACATTAATGATGTTGTTAACAAAAAAAAGAGGCTATCAATCCACCATTGCAGCAAAATTGTCCAACGATGCAAAACGACAGAGTAATAAGTGGCAATAATCAGGGTGGACGGATGTCGCAGTGAATTACACTTGAGCTTGAGCTGAAGTTCATATCGAGACTGAGATATCCATTAGACAAACAAATAGTTCCTTGGTACGAGACTCGACCTGAGTCTAAGGCCAACTGTAACTTAACTCGACATCCAATTAAATGCAATCTTCAATAATCAAATGCACAAGGATTTCAATAATCAAAGCTCTAAACGGTCTTTTGGATAACCCACATATTCAATTATAGTTTAGCACTTTATTCTCTTCAGTTTTTAATATAATTTGCACACGTAAGGCGTTGAGTAATTTTTAAGCTTGGGAGGTCCTGTCGGGAGCAAAATATGAAAGCGTTTCTAGTGTATAATGATGCATTTTATCATTAGGTCTCAACGAGTATTTGCAATATCATTCATTGTATGCGGATGTGATGAACTGTAAACAACTCGTCAAATATACACAATATTTATACGCTTTTATGAATATACACATTTCACTGCAAAATTCCAACTAGAGAATACAACAACAAAAATATATATTTGATATAATACATATTCGAAACAATCGCAAGTCCAGATTGTTTCAATTATGCAGCATTATGAGTGGTAAAAGTAACGAACGAAAAGGACGAGATCACAGTTAAGACAGTGAATGTTACAAAATAAAGCATAAAATACCGCTTTCTATGATTCACCAACACAGATCATTTTCATATGCAATACAAAATCACAAAACAGCATTTACTTTGTGGTGTTTAATTCGATGCAAAATCTTCGAAAATATTTCAAACGCTGCAAACTGAACTTTATCAATTAATTCTTTAAGAAAGTGAAAAAAAAATAGGAAAAGTGAGCGATACAACCAAACAAGCAAAAACGGAACTTCAACGGCACAAAGAGACATGCAATAATCAATTTGCACCACATCATTCAAAGATGGAAATTTTTTGGTTCCGTAAGCAGAGTTGACCGCTCCAGAAAAAAAAAGAACTTGTCGAAATGAAACATTGTAGCACCATAAGATGAGAACTATCTCGTTTAAAAAATTTGCGGAACAAATTATCAATCAAATGACAATTAAAAACTACGATGAGTATTTGGTGGTATGAAAGACGAAGATTCTAATATTAAACATAATGAGCGAAGCTACCTCGTGGTCGTTGAGATATTAAATAGCTTTTTATTAAGAGAGAATGAGAATGAAAAACTGATTTAGATTGTGATCTCCCGACGACGGATTAGCACAAGTTTCACTGAACCGCAAAATTTAGCATGCTGCTCTCAAATTCATTGATGAATTACGGCTAAGCACTGAAGTGATCATAAGTGAAGCTGAAAATTTCGACATATTACCACATTCAAATGGAAAAGATCCTAGAAAGATAAGGAACACAAGAATCTGCAATATGAAGACGAATCATAAAAACATATTGAACAAAAGAAGAAAAACTAGTAAAGAAATTAGAGAAAACGGGCATAAATACAGTAAACTGGCAAAAATCATAAAAATTAGAGGAACGCCAACTAGTACACACCAAATCCTACAGTTTCAACAGATTTTAAAAGCAAACAATGCAGTCTTATTAACAGATTCGTTACATTGTTCAACTACTCAAAAGAGGAGAATATAGAAATAGAATTTCTTCACTCGTTAAAGAAATATTTCGCAGAGTGCATGCATCAAATTCAAGCTGATTTGACGGCCACATTTTCAGTAGGTTCCATCATTGGGGGATCATTATTACTATTATTTGAAGCCGAGTCGCTACTTTCAGATGCGCATTTCAAGGAAGTTCTTTCACTGACATTATGCCATGACGGTATAAACAGATCATCTATTTCACCTTCACGATCGCACTTTTCAATTTTAGATGTATACTGAAAAGAATTTGTTTTTTGATGATCAAATGAATATTTCGATGAACGAGAACGATTAATCAATAGCGTTTTGTTCATCAAAAATATTACGTCGGATTACACAAAACAGAAACACCCACTTTCAGATCAAATAATTATTCGATAAAATTGTTTCAAAACAACCAGTGACTATGATTTTACTAAAGTACTCGGGCAACAAATAAAATTCACTTGAAATGCATTTCAAAAAAGTCAACTGATGACGTGAAAGTAAATCGACGACGCAAAACCAACCCGATCGAGGCGATCTAAAAGCCGTTCGCGAGCTGACTCCGGAACACGTAAAGAATCCATGAGACCATCTGAAGGCTGTCTTTTGATCGCGTCGTTTTGCTCATCCTCATCTTCTTCCTCAACGTTTGCTGGCTCTTCATCAACTTTATTCGACGACGAGTAATTTTTTAATGAATATCCCCCTCCAACTTCATCTTTACTCAGATCAATTCCATATCTCGCCAGAAATTTTACCATCACATCGAATTTGTTCTGAACGAATTACAGATTAAGCTTCTTTAAATATGAACGGAACAGTAACATTTTAGCCATAAAGGGATATTTTGTAACAGAATTAAGGAAAATAAAAAAGTCACGAAGATGGGAGAATGGATCATACATGATTTATCATATATGCTACACAATAATTTCCAGCTCTCATTGAAAATGAACAGGGCATTATTCTTTCATTTTGAAATCAATGAAAAGAATTCGTTCTTTAGAACAAATACCCGTTCAATAAATGACGCTAATCATCCAATTTACAAAACCAATCAGTGAATAAAGTGGCGGAAAGAAAAGTAATGAAACCTGTCTTAAGCGATTTCCTTCCCTCAACGAATCATTCCTAAGCTTCATCGCTTTCAACAATGTTTCCATTTGTTCCAGAAACAACTCTCTTTTGTTGTATTTTCGCTGCAGCGTATCATTTTGCAATTGTGCTGCTATTAGACGCTTCTCTATTTTCTGCATATCATTCGTCCTTGCTGTACCTATTATATGCATTCGATTAATGGTTTGAACGAAACGCTAACACATTCGCCGAACATAATTCAGATATGATTCTTATTTCAAAAAAAATTATTTAACAGAAACAAAGTGATGATGCCAATTAACAGATGAAATACTTAAAATGAAGGTCTCTAAATATGAAAATGTACAGTTTCACTGAAGTGAAGAATCAATTTTCATGCAAAAGAGTGATTAATGTTATGATTCGAAATTATTGTGGATGAAATGAAGAGAACAGTCACCAACATTGATTGATGCTTTCAAGAAGACGATCGTGAATATGTTCCAGTTCTTTATCACGATCTTTCAGTAGTCTCTTCAGTTCCTCCTTCTCACTGTTTGACTTTATTAGTCGATCGTTTTGCTGATCTGCATAGACACCCATCTTCTCCAGTTCAGTTCGAAAATCCTTGAACCAAATAACTCAAATTCATTTTATCTTAATACCGGGAATTCCAAAAGCGCTTAATCTGTAGGAACAGGAACCATAAGAGAGCGCAGCAGTGACGAAAAGAAATCTAATGACGACAAGTCTAGCTTTATTCGGTCCGAGTGATCAACTAAACTTTCCAAACTATCAGAGAATCGACAAAATATAATACTTTTACATGCACCTACCACTTGAGCCTAACCCAAACCTAAACTCAAATAAGCGTCACTCTTTAAAAAGAGTGAACCAGAATGAATCCAAAAAATAAAGCAAAAATAGCTATGAAAGAATGCATATAACAAACTTCCAAATATTCAGTTGCTTTGCGGTACGCAGTTGATTTTTCTTCAAGATCGAGTTGCAGCTCATGGATGATTCCTTTCAAACCAGCATTACTCGTATCAAGCGCTTGATTACGTTCGGTTAATTGATCGACCCGGTTTCGCAAATCGATCACTTTTCTGTTTTCTTCCCTGAATTACAATCAGTTACCAAATCTTTCTTGATATTTATCATGAAGTTTAAGGGATATTCATGATAGTCACTTAATTGAAAGGCTATGTTGAAGTACACATGAATTATGAGATGAAAGTAGCAACAGAAAATTAGCAATATTAAAACTTACATAAAGCGAATATCAGCTAATAAAATGGTAATGAGAAAATATTCACTTTATCTGTAGCCTCAGTGTTTCCGTTTTCGCCTCATAAATGGCATATCTATCTTGCGCAGCTCGAAGCTCTTCGGTCAGCACGCGACGATCTTCTAGCGCCTCCAACGAGAAATTACATTCGATCAAATCACAATTTCATATTACGGACTCAATATAATATTACAAAGAAATTGATGAATACTAAAAATGTTGGAATGAAATTCAAACATTCGAAAAAATTAGCGTGATAACCATTATTCAGAATTGGGATGCAAAAAAATCACTAATTCTAACTTTTGCAATCCAACAAGAGCATTTACTTCAAAATAAAAAACGATCACTAAATCAAAGTGTTGTAATTTAACCAGAGCACTTGCGTTGGATTTCGGTATGTGACCAAATGAAATGTAATTGAAAGAGAGGGAAAAGAGTAACACCAACCTCATCTCTAGCATTCTGAAGTTCTTCACATTTACGTCTATTATCATTCGATGTCGTGAGCGTTTTTCGAAGTGCAAGGTCCAGATTAGCAAAGAAACGATTCACCTACAGAACGGCATTAAGGAGAAGGCTATCTCAACTCAAAATGATTGAATGAACGAAAGCTCAAAATGATTGAGCAACTAAGAATCTGATGTGATGAAAAACAAAAATCAGATGTAAATAGCAGTCCGAAGATGAACGTTCACATTAATAATGTTGTGGATATCACAAACATACCGCTTCATCGATAAGCTCAACTGATTGTGATGAGTGAGAAGATTCGATGAGAAGATGCTCCAAAAGTTGACGAATATTCGGAGTCAACTTGCCGTTTACCTGAGACATGATGCAATGATTTCCATGAAAGAAGGCAACACATACCATTCATGAAAACATCAGTTAAAAATTGGAGAACGGACTCCACAGAAAATTAATTCAGCCTAGGTAAATTTATTATTCAGGTTTAGCTATACAAATTCTTTCTATCACAAGAATTCACCAGCTCACATTTTTTTCCATGAAAACATTCACAATCTATGAATGTTTTCGTGAAGAAAAAATGACAGTTGATATCAAAGACTGCATGATTTTCTTGCGGTGAGCTTTGTCTATAAACTCAAAAACAGTTTGATAGAAATTTAAACAGTCAGAAGATTTAAATAAATTGGTCGAGTGCGACGACTTTTTAAAATTCCCTAGCCCAGAAATCATCTATGTTGTTTCCAATGAATCTTCATAATCAAACGAACCTGTGCCGTACGGACTGCCCTCAATAAGGCTGGTATAAATGACTGAATATTGCCATTTTGATCAATACCTTCAGCAGGGGGAATTGCAACGTTATCTTCAATGGTTTTCTCAGGTAGCATCGTATCACTATTCGATGCAGTTGAAGTACGAATCGCCGGTAACTCATTGCCGGATTGCGTTCCATCTGGTGAGGAATAAATCGCTGCTAAACCATCACAATCAGTCATTTTATCTTCCATTATCTAAAAGTGAGAAATGGTTCTTATCAGTAGTTGACCGCAACGATAGTAATAAATATTAGAAGAATACATCAATACACGACCGAACTCAATATTAATCAAATATCATTTGAATAATGGTAGGAAGCATGAAGAACATCAACAAAACAAAAATTTACCTTAGAATGCTGACTTTTCATTGACTCATTCCCTTTCAGAACATAACTGTGCATCATTTGTTGTATAACACCATCCAGTTCTTTATAACGCTGGAATTTCAAATTGAAATATCTCGAACGAAAGAATTTCGTTGCTAATATTCGTTTAAGTTCCCATACTTAAACAGAAACGAAATGTAACTAATTCATCATGACGAATGAAGTTAATCCAGATAGTTGACGCAATACAAACAACGCTACGATGACTCTTCAAGAAACATAAATTAAGCATTCCCCAACCTTTCCACAGTTAATTTTCTTGTCAGTTTCAATAGGTGAAATTAAAATGTTGCTGGAATCTACCCAATAAAGGGAAACGTTCGAAAGGAACGACTCAACTGCATTTCATTTGTTGTACAACAAATGAAATAAAACGTAACTTATCATGAGTGTCGCATAGAGAACATCAAAACAGAAATTCAAAACAATCTGAAATGTAATAACACCAATGATAACCTGTTTGAATATCTCAATCTGCTCACGTATCTCTTCAGGCATTGATTCCCATACGGTTGCATTCAGCGTTTCATTAGAAGTATTCGACTGAACGCAAACGGAAGATGCCATCCCTTTATTAAAAAATGAGAAAATTGAATCTGTCAATGTTTAATGCTTCCGTTTGCAAATTTTCCATTTTTACAAATTTTCTGTTCTCATAGTACTGAACAACAGTACAATGAAATTTCCTTCGATAATTGCTTTCATGTTTTTTAGTTTAAAAAGTAATCTAAGACATCCTAAAAATTCAGGCTAACCGGGATATGACTCATATTCGGCGATACGAGTATGTAATCTATCAAGCCGTTCATCCTTCTCGCGAATCACTCCCCGCAGTTGCTCCATTTCTGTCTGATATTGAAATTCAGCACCAGTCTATAAGCACATCGAACTTAATCAGTACTAACACAATTCAATACAAACTGTCAAAATATTCTAATATTGATTCATCATCGAGTGTCAAAATCAATCAATTCTTTGCTAACGATAAGTGTTAAACGCTACATAATCAAATCACTTTTCTTTGCTCAATAATCAACTCGGATTCATCCTACTCGCGCAACAGCTTATTTCTAGTACACAAAATAATAAACAAATATCATTTCGGAAATCAATGAAATAGAGCAGTGAACAATTGGGACTAGATATAGCGAACTTTAAACCCAGAATGATCACAAGGATCGAACCGAACCTGGAATGTAAGGAAATCAGCGTCTTTCTTATCAATATCAATTTCTAATTGAGCGCATTTACGCTTCAATTCATTGCGCTCGTCTTCCAACGCATCCTGAAGAATTTCGTTTTTACTGTTATAGACGATATAAACCAACATGATTCTCAAAAAAGTTCGCAAAGTAAAATTGAACGATCGGAACGAATTTGCTGAAGTGTTTGGCACCGACAGCAGGCAGATACAAATACAATAGTAATTGTATTTGTATCTGCCTGCTATCGGTGCCAAACAATTGATCAAAGACATGCTAAACAATTGATCAAAGAAGACTCTCGGGCTTTCACAGTGAATATGAATTTCGTAGCAACGATGCCTACTCACCAATTGTTTTCGTTTATCGCTGAGAGCGTCTCTTAATGCAACCAATTCATTTTCTTGTTTATCTATAACATTTCTCATCTCATCGTTATTTCGCTTGAATATCGCCCATTCGGCCTACAATATTTCACACAGTTTTTATCGCACACAATGATAATACAAGTCAAAATCAATTTGAATAACTGTTCCCATATTTGCTTATAAACTTTGCAAAATTACAATTCCATAACCATCAAAAACGACTGTATTTTTGATAAGTTTTGCATTTTACTATAAACGATTTCTTTTTGAACTTCATCAGATCCAGATTACCAAATAAAATTATTAATTATAGCAATAAAAAACATGAAGATGAATATGCAACTCAAGTGAATTACGTTTGGTCGTTTAGAACATGAACATGAGAAGCGCTTGAAAATGTTGCGCATTACGGGAGACATACCGTCGCAGAGAATGAATTAATGAATTGCCAACGAATAATATTTGTGACAGCGATAACAAAAAAACGAAAGTTTATAACAGAGAGAGACGACCAATAAAAATGACTGCAACAGAAAAGATAATTGAAAACCTGATTCTGAACTGACAAAAACGACTAAGAAAAGAATGTTTTACAAAATTATTCGCTTAGTAATTCAACAAAACCTCCAACACCTTCACGTCAGCTCAAAAATTTTGACGAAATATCAACAACGATAATATTAAATATTCGTTTGATGGTTGCGCGCCAACATAAATCGACATAATATCAACAACAAAGAAACGCCAGACCTAATGAAAATGACTGTAGACCAAAGAAAAAGAGAGAACTAAGGTGAAAAACAATTTTAAAAAATGACATTTACATCTGAAAAAATATCTTTTTTGTTTGGAGAGCGTAAAGAGAAAATAACTGAAATTTTTTCATTCATTCACAACTCAACTTTTGTAAATAAACAATAGCAAACAATTCTATATGATATTATATGTGAACACCGGATTTTGAGATAGCAAATATTAAATGAATTAGTGAACAATCATAACATTCTAATTACATCCTCTGAACTTCTATTCCTTGATTGCGTAATTCTATATATATATATATATATATATATATATATATATATATATATATAATGCTTTGATGTATTTTCAGAAGGAATTCATGCAACCTCTGGGAACACTTATCACCATGTTTTACTTAACGTCTCCTGGGATTATATAGAATTTCTTTATTGCTACAACCATTCTAGTTTTTGTTGGCCCGACGGCGGAAAATAAATTTTAAAAAAAGTATCAGAACCTTTATAACACGATCTTGATCGAGTTCCTTCCGAAGTGCTTCACATTCACTCTTTAAACGTTGCATTTCTTGAGAAGATTGCATCCGTTCATTTACAGAATTCGATAGCATCTTCATTTCCTTAAAACATATATTTGTCATTTGGGAAAAGAAGAAAATATCTATAGGTTCATCCAAAAAATAATTTTGAGTTGCTTAAACTCGATGAGTTTGGGGACCAAACAGAAATTATTAATCAACATCAACTTGGGGTGATATCATCTTGTATACATATTTATATTTATATATCATGATAAGACTATCAAAATTTGTTTAAAAAGTGAACTATTGAAAGTTATTATGTGTCAACAAAACAAATCATGAGGCTGTGAGCGTGGCTGTAAGGAAAGAAGCAGAATTATCAGGAGAATATGAATATTTCATTCGATTGATGACATACCAATATGGCTCAGGTGAATGGGTAAAACTCACATCAAGTTTGGATCGAAGATGAGAGATTTCATCACGATCTTTTTTAGTAATATCACGTTGCACCTTAAGTTGCGTGGACAGTTCAGCGACCTTTAAATGTTAATTTGATTAATTATTCATTTAGTCAATTATCTTATCAATTCATTTATAACAATTCACATAAGAAACGGCCTACACCGCTCATAAATAAATGAACAATTGAACCATCGTAAACAAACAAATGAATGAGACAACAAACCTTACTAAGTTGATCATGCAGTTGCTTTGAGGTTTCATCAAGACGTGATTCCACCTCTTCATAACGTTTCAGTTGAGCATCTTGCTTAGTCACTGTTGAATCGAGTCTTGTTGCCTTTTCACGCCATTCCGCTAACTGGCGACGTTCTTCATTTGCTGACGCCAATAAAGCTTCTTTCTCTCTCATCAATTCCTTCATAATACGACAAAATTTATCAAAAGTTGAGATAGTTTGATCAATCAAATAAAAGATTGATAGCAATAGGAACAAATAAGCATGCGAAGAACTCACAGAATTTTAACAGAAAGATTCAAGTACATCAAATCCTAAAAATTCAAACGTGAAAAGAGGACAACATAATTTTGTTTCAATCAATTGAACTGAACACCTTTTCACGCTGTTCAGCGTTTCGCTTCAACTCATCAATGACTTTTTCATTACGCTGATTTTCACTTTGCAGACTTTCGATTGCCTTTCGATCTGATTCCTGAATTCATTGGATCGGTTGCAGCTCAACGTATAGACGATATTAATATATACGTACGTAGCATCTCATCGCAACAAACTGGATTTTAACAATCATTAAAGAAACTTAATAAACTGAATCATCAGGCTGCCGTCAACTTTACCAATCAGGAAGTAAGTATCACGTCCAAGAGATCGTTGATGGGCATTCAGAAACAATGCGTTTATAGAAATCAATTAAGTACATGAAGTTTGCAAATTTGAAAGTGAATGAATAAATAAATATTCTACTGGTTAATCAATGAATCAATAGCCTCTGCAGTTATGCAATTGATCATTTAGATCAGAGTTTCTCAAGCGGGGGTGCACGCATCTTCTGAGGTGTGAACGAGAGGGCTAGGTGAGAGGTGCGAGATAATGTTATACTTTTTACACAGTAAAGTAGCCGAGGACGGAGTTCAACGCATCTACTTTTGAAAAGATCAGAACTTACTACAGACACTCACTGTAATGGATGAGAGATACAAAGTGGGTGTTATGAGGGATGCGAGGACATTTTTATTATTGTTGCAAGCGGTGCGAGGACAACTTAAAATTTTTAGGGGTGCAAAGGAGAAAAATGATTGAAAGCCACTGATTTAGATGGATCAACTTCGGGAAATAAAAAATAATGCTGATCGCTCATAACGATATAATATTACACTGAAATTTCAATTCAGTGATAAATAAAGCAAAAAATTCATTTGCGATAAGAAGTATATGAGTACATACCTTATCGACTTCCACTTCAATGGTGATATTCTGAAGGGTTTCAATCTTCTTCACAGCCAAAGATAATTCCTGTTTGCATTTCACTAGAGCTGTTTCTTTCTCTTCGGATAACTTCTGAAATTACATCTCTTCGGAAGTCTGCCATAAAATATTTGATGACGAAACCGCGAAGTAAGCTATAAGGTTGAGGATTACTTGTGCTCACCTTATAGTGCTCCAGTTCTGTCAACAGTTCATTTCGTTTCGCGTTCAACTCATTGATAGTATCCTCGGCAGCACCGACCTTCAAATGAATAGTGATATTTTGAATGCAATGCAAACTCTGCGGAATAAAACACTTGAACGATTATTTGCATACTATAAGCAAAATCGAATACTATCTACAATCAAACGCACTCGAATCTGTACGAAAATAGACGAGAAATGAATATGAAAAAACTGATGTGCCATTGTAGAAGACCAACCATATTGGGGCCATTCATAAGCGAAAGTAAGAATAATGACGTAATATAAAATTTACAAGCAAACAACAGAAATTTTAATAATTCAGTTGTTTCCTCCATCAACAATCATTATTTATATAAGAAGCGCAGTCACAGTTCAACGTCCTTGAATGAGCTCGAACAATGGCAACTTCGATAAAATAGCAACTTCGTAAGTTGCGCCCCACGAATAAGCAACAACATTAAATCGTTTGACAAATCGCTTTCAACTTACATCAAGCAGCAACTGATAGGACAGAATTTTAAATAATATAATCCATTTCTGTCAGCGTCAGCAAATGTTAATATTAATGATCATTCTAACTAATTGAATTTTAAATCTATTCAGCTTCGAACTTAAACTAAATGCAACAGTAAATGACACCAAACTCCGGTATTGCTGCGTTTCAAATATCCACTAAGAAATGATTCCCAACAATAAAGCTTCAAATGAACAGCACAAAAATGAACGAACTCGTGCTTGTAGGTCTGCACTCATTTGTCGCATTGAATCCATTTGTTGACGGCTTTTCTCTTGTTCTTCACTCAATTCCAACAATTTCAGTTGCTTTGACACAACTTCTGATGCCCATTCTGAAAATTATTTCTTATTCCTTATTCAAATTTTTCGCAGTTTGCAAGTAAATATTTCACATTTCCCAGAAACAGATGCGTCAGTACGAGCAAATCATTTCATTTCAGCACGAAATGATTTTTGCATGGGAAAAACAATCAACTTTTTGGATTAACTTATTCAGAAATAAAATGAATTTTATCGAAAATTATACTCCGCGGTATGAATCACCTCCGCGCAGCTATTCAAAAAAAAACGTGAAAAACATCGAAGACAGAATGAATAAAGAGTCTAATGTCAACACTCTCGATGACAATTTTCAATCGCAGATTTTTTCAGTTATTTACACCAACAAAAAATCTAGGTAATCAATAGAGACTTATCGGCTTCGAAGAACATTTTTTCGAGCAAGATTGAAGGAAATTTTGAGAAAACTTGATAAAAAATTGGTGTTGATGTGGCCAACGAACGATCACAATCGTCATCAACTCTTCTCAAAAACAGGTCCATAAATAAAAATTCATATCTTGATGGAAAAGAAGAAATAATCATAAGGAATCATGATTGACTGCTGCCTCCCGAATCAGGGACAGGCACACACAAGGATGAATAAGCAGCAGTGACGATTACACACAGTTAAGCTATTGAATAAAGCAAAATGAGTGAATGTTACGATGAGATGTATATTGAAAACAGTGAATCACACCAATTATAAAAACGAGCAATTCGATATACTGCATAATGTTTGAAAACAATTTTATCATCTCATCGAAATAAGGAGAACTGGAATGAATTGCATTCATTATCGCTAATAGGATCAAAGAATTTCAAAGATGAATTTTGAACAGAAGTTCATTAGCCTGACAAATACTTGTTTCATATTATGAAAAAAAGCACTCATACGAATTCATTTTGTCATTAAGAAGCCATCCGGAATAACTATTAACTGAATCGAACTGCTCGTGGATTCTTAAAATACATGAAATTACCGAATGCAGAATAATCACCGATCTTATCTTCGCTTCCATCCTCATTCTCACAATTGCAGTTCTTATTTGAATTCACTGACGCTTCATTCTCTTCATTAGTCAACTCTTGCACTGCTGACAAATCGATTGCAAACGGTGATTTTGAGATTTGTGACTGTAATCTTCGAGAAGCGGAGGCATGTGATGAAAATTTTGGAGTTGACGTTATCGGTTGTGACGACGTTGGTTTAGTCTGAAATAGTTGTTTCTAGGCAAATGATTGATGAATCAATTTGCATACAGTATGCAGATAAACGAACTGATGGTTGATTATTATACAGTAATTCACTTCTGTATTATATTTACATTAAATTTTCACTAATTCGACAATTCAAACATGAAATCTTCCTCAATCTTTCAAGACTCAAACACATCAATGTGCAAATGAATTCAACTGGATGTAAAGTGATTGGTTAACAAAATAAATAATGTACCACTTAAATGATACACATACATCGTCAATGGAAGTATCTGACGCTTGAGCCTGTGACTGGGTTTTCTCATCTCGAGGGGTGTTTAGTTCAGATCCAATTCCATCATCCGTATCATCCATTACACGACAACACTATCACAAAACAAATATCTCCCAAATAAGAAATACTTACAATGATATTACGATTTATCTTTGAAAAGTAGTTTTACCTGAAAAATACAGAAATTTACATCCAACAGCTGCACTGAATGTGGCACCGAAATACGAAGAAAATTCTAACGCGAAAAAAAACTTCGAAATAAAACTACGCGTCTTCTTCATATTCATTTCTAACAACTGGCTCACATCGAAAGTTAAGTCGTTGAGAAAGCAGAACGAAATTGCAAGCAAACGAGCTGAAATTTGCGGTATGATAGAGTGTGTACTAGTAAGAGGTGAAGATGTACACGAAAGCTCAGCAAAATTTGTCCAAAACAAAAAAAAACTATGAAAAATGAGAGAAAATTTTCAACAAAACAGTAAGACAAATAATGTTCCGATAAAACGTGAGAAGAAATATAATCGGTGCTTCAAGATTCTTTAGCATCTTTCACAGGCTTATGAATAGATCAACACAAGAAAGAATCTCCGCACTGAGCAATCAAAATAAAAATACTAGGTTTCATTGATGAAGACATTTTCAAAAAACAGAAAACAAACACAATCGTATGAATTCTGTTTTCAAAACTGAATTTTCAAAACTGAATCAATTGGAACGATGAGCGGGAGTGAGAGGGAATGCATCACACCCTGCTGATCCCCGCAGGTCATCCATTGACTTGCTGCATGATTATTACGGGAGTGCTGGACGTCATCACCAACTAACAGATTCGCGCGCGATGCTGAAAGTAAAAGCAGACGCGCCATCGAAACAGTATGAGTTAGAGAAAGAAAGAGCGCGAATGATAGATGCAAGGAGAGAGAGAAACAGGGAACAATAACATTTCAAGCACACAAGAGAGTAAATATGCTGACGATGAGTTTTGCCTGGAAATATTGACTTGAAAGCTGGCAGCGCAAGATATTTGGATGTTGAAAGGAAACAAAATATAGAAGATTTCGATTTTAATTGAACACTGAAGTCCTGATGAAGTTGTCAGAAAGGCGGATCTCTTGGATGTCAGTTAACTGGAAATCGCGAGGTTGTGAGTAGAGGTGTTTAACTCATTTTATGACCAAATCATACCGGAAATTGATAGGTGTATCAGGATCTGCGTTCAGTTCAGAATTATTCACAATTTTGCCGTAACATCACCACGTCGAAAAGCCTTGATTCACTGAAAACCGTCAGAGAGATGAATGAATATGGTATTTGGCTTATTTTCCGCGTTAAAAAGGATGCCTTGAAAAGTGTCGATTGGGTTATGTGGACAAGCCTCGACAGAGAAATTGGAAAAGTGTTGCTGAATTATGAAGCTGGAGCTGAGGCGTTAACAACTGAGGATGTTTGATAGGAGTCTCGACTGGTCAGCAAGCTCATTTTGACCGTCCGGGGAGGTGTTCCATATACATAATCCACTATTAGGCATGGGAGGATTTTTATCGATTCTCTTTCCAGTTACACTGTCGACACTTCTTCAGCTTCTTAAATTCACGTCGACAATTCTACAGGTAAACGATTTTTGGCGACAGTTTCACATTCTCGCCGTCCGATATCGGAGACTCGTTCTGCGGGATTCTCTAACATCTCAAATCTCATACATGGAATCGAGATCCCCGTCCAAAAATGCACCCTGTTCCCAGTCCCACCCTTCAGCATCCTTTTTGTAATATCTCAAACGACCGGTCACTCATGTCTTTATGAAGAAGAAATTTTTTTCAATGACTCCAGGTGAATTACGTTGATGTTGCGCTGTACCAGTGATGCAACATGGAAACGTCATGAAACACGGTAATACTACACAGTTAAGGAAGACACCATGGAATACACAAAATAATGATAACAGAGAAATCAAAAGAGTAAAGCAGTGTTGTTGACAAATTATTTACCTGCGCAGTTAGAAATAATTACGATTATGCCCAACGCTAAACTGATTCAAAATGATGTTCCTGAAGACGGCACAATGCCGAAACGCTGTAATCATTTTGATTGCGCACGTTATAATTCGTCAATAACACTACTTTACTGTTTCAATTCACCGCCATGCGCCCTATAAATGAGGAAAGCTTCCAACAATAGATAATTTGTGACTGAAGCAGGGTTCATGATAAGTAAAGAAATATGGCCAAATTCATGAAGCGTGCAATAGCACTTCAGTTCTGCTTTCGCCGCTATAGCCACTCAGTGCATCGCCTCTTGATCTCTTCGGAGAGAACAGCTCTTGAGCTAAGGTGGATGTGAATTGAACCACTATCTTTCACACGGTTCTCTCAATCGCTTTTTGAGAGTTGAACGTATGAAATGATACTTCTAAACTCGATTATTCCTCGGCTTCTTTCCGAGTCACGCTCTTCGCAATGCTTTTTAGTTCCATCTTTCGCGTATATTTCTATCGCTCATATTCTACGCAAAAGCGGTGCTTTCGGCCCATTTTTTGGCTCCTCAGCCGTATCGATGCAAAGGCACCGACGTTCAATAGCTTTCATAGCGTATCGCGTACAATTCTGGTTCCTTGCTTTTTGATAAACCAAATGAGGTTCCCGGCTCATCTAATAGGAATTGCTTTTCTGCGGCTTGCCTGTCGACTTCGCAACTGACCAATAAATAATGTTACCGTTATATGGAAAAGCAGCGACTTATCGCATTATCGAAAGAAGTATTAGTTCCGTCAGCAGCGAAACAGCGAACAGCACGCCACTGCTAAGCAACGGTCGTCATTTTACATTTGGAAATGTACGAACGTTTTCGACTGAATGATCATGACCATCAATCGTTTTCGTCCGTATTTCTTTTGATTAAGTTACCAGTAACGCTGCAATTTGATAACAATCTGATCAATACACATTTACAGTTGTTCAGTGAGTTGTTCAATTTCAAGTTGAATCATAACTGATTAGTTTATTTTAGTGCGTCTAAGCGAGCTCATCCCGATGACAATAGTCAAAGTCAGAACAATCAAAAGGAAGGGTCACCAGCAAATGAAGGTGGTAAACCAGTAAAAAAGAAATCCAAATTGTACTCTGATGATAAACAATTCGAGGAGTTTTTAGCCGCACACAACAGCAAAGTGAAATTTCTTGAGGATGTGAGTCATTCGTGAATATGTATTTCAATTGGAACTATCTGTAATTGTTCCTATAGATCGAGATTATTGCGTTGTTTATTTTATTACCTATTGTTTACATATGAAATTATAACTCATTGATTCATTTAATGATTTCGAGTGATCAGTGATTAATGAAACGATCGGATTTGCAGGATGATAAGCCTGTTGTTAAAGAGCATGTTGGTAACCAGTACGGAGAAGATGAAGCTGATTTGCTCAACCAATTACTTGAGGGAATTTCAGGTTATTATTAAATTGTTTAGCTTTTCGACCGAATTGTTTGATATGATTGTAAAATTCGACAATTTTTATTAATTTTCTATCGTTTTCATCACTTTACCCATTCATTTCAATTACTCAATAATTCATTTGTTCAGTCAAGTGTAGACAGACGGTAGCTAGTAGTCTCTTTCAGGATTTATGCTTGAGGCTTATGAGAGGCTTAGGTCAATTCAGGCTTCGAACTGTCAGCTTAGGCTTAGGCTTAGGCTTAGGCTTAGGCTTAGGCTTAGGCTTAGGCTTAGGCTTAGGCTTAGGCTTAGGCTTAGGCTTAGGCTTAGGCTTAGGCTTAGGCTTAGGCTTAGGCTTAGGCTTAGGCTTAGGCTTAGGCTTAGGCTTAGGCTTAGGCTTAGGCTTAGGCTTAGGCTTAGGCTTAGGCTTAGGCTTAGGCTTAGGCTTAGGCTTAGGCTTAGGCTTAGGCTTAGGCTTAGGCTTAGGCTTAGGCTTAGGCTTAGGCTTAGGCTTAGGCTTAGGCTTAGGCTTAGGCTTAGGCTTAGGCTTAGGCTTAGGCTTAGGCTTAGGCTTAGGCTTAGGCTTAGGCTTAGGCTTAGGCTTAGGCTTAGGCTTAGGCTTAGGCTTAGGCTTAGGCTTAGGCTTGGGCTTAGGCTTAGGCTTAGGCTTAGGCTTAGGCTTAGGCTTAGGCTTAGGCTTAGGCTTAGGCTTGGGCTTAGGCTTAGGCTTAGGCTTAGGCTTAGGCTTAGGCTTAGGCTTAGGCTGAGGCTTAGGCTTAGGCTTAGGCTTAGGCTTAGGCTTAGGCTTAGGCTTAGGCTTAGGCTTAGGCTTAGGCTTAGGCTTAGGCTTAGGCTTAGGCTTAGGCTTAGGCTTAGGCTTGGGCTTAGGCTTAGGCTTGGGCTTAGGCTTAGGCTTAGGCTTGGGCTTAGGCTTAGGCTTAGGCTTAGGCTTAGGCTTAGGCTTAGGCTTAGGCTTAGGCTTAGGCTTAGGCTTGGGCTTAGGCTTAGGCTTAGGCTTAGGCTTAGGCTTAGGCTTAGGCTTAGGCTTGGGCTTAGGCTTAGGCTTAGGCTTGGGCTTAGGCTTAGGCTTAGGCTTAGGCTTAGGCTTAGGCTTAGGCTTAGGCTTAGGCTTAGGCTTAGGCTTAGGCTTAGGCTTAGGCTTAGGCTTAGGCTTAGGCTTAGGCTTAGGCTTAGGCTTAGGCTTGGGCTTAGGCTTAGGCTTAGGCTTAGGCTTAGGCTTAGGCTTAGGCTTGGGCTTAGGCTTAGGCTTGGGCTTAGGCTTAGGCTTAGGCTTAGGCTTAGGCTTAGGCTTGAGGCTTAGGCTTAGGCTTAGGCTTAGGCTTGGGCTTAGGCTTAGGCTTAGGCTTAGGCTTGGGCTTAGGCTTAGGCTTAGGCTTGGGCTTGGGCTTAGGCTTAGGCTTAGGCTTGGGCTTAGGCTTAGGCTTAGGCTTAGGCTTAGGCTTAGGCTTAGGCTTAGGCTTAGGCTTTGGCTTAGGCTTAGGCTTAGGCTTAGGCTTAGGCTTAGGCTTAGGCTTAGGGCTTAGGCTTGGGCTTAGGCTTAGGCTTAGGCTTAGGCTTAGGCTTAGGCTTAGGCTTAGGCTTGGGCTTAGGCTTAGGCTTAGGCTTAGGCTTAGGCTTAGGCTTGAGGCTTAGGCTTAGGCTTGAGGCTTAGGCTTAGGCTTAGGCTTAGGCTTAGGCTTAGGCTTAGGCTTAGGCTTAGGCTTAGGCTTAGGCTTAGGCTTAGGCTTAGGCTTAGGCTTAGGCTTAGGCTTAGGCTTAGGCTTGGGCTTAGGCTTAGGCTTGGGCTTAGGCTTAGGCTTAGGCTTAGGCTTAGGCTTAGGCTTAGGCTTAGGCTTAGGCTTAGGCTTAGGCTTAGGCTTAGGCTTAGGCTTAGGCTTAGGCTTGGGCTTAGGCTTGGGCTTAGGCTTAGGCTTAGGCTTAGGCTTAGGCTTAGGCTTAGGCTTAGGCTTAGGCTTAGGCTTAGGCTTAGGCTTAGGCTTAGGCTTAGGCTTAGGCTTAGGCTTAGGCTTAGGCTTAGGCTTAGGCTTAGGCTTAGGCTTAGGCTTAGGCTTAGGCTTAGGCTTGGGCTTAGGCTTAGGCTTAGGCTTAGGCTTAGGCTTAGGCTTAGGCTTAGGCTTAGGCTTAGGCTTAGGCTTAGGCTTAGGCTTAGGCTTAGGCTTAGGCTTAGGCTTGGGCTTAGGCTTGGGCTTGGGCTTAGGCTTAGGCTTAGGCTTAGGCTTAGGCTTAGGCTTAGGCTTAGGCTTAGGCTTGAGGCTTAGGCTTGGGCTTAGGCTTAGGCTTAGGCTTGGGCTTAGGCTTAGGCTTAGGCTTGGGCTTAGGCTTAGGCTTGAGGCTTAGGCTTAGGCTTGAGGCTTAGGCTTAGGCTTGGGCTTAGGCTTAGGCTTGAGGCTTAGGCTTGGGCTTAGGCTTGGGCTTAGGCTTGGGCTTAGGCTTGAGGCTTAGGCTTAGGCTTAGGCTTAGGCTTGGGCTTGGGCTTAGGCTTAGGCTTAGGCTTGGGCTTGGGCTTGGGCTTAGGCTTAGGCTTAGGCTTGAGGCTTAGGCTTGGGCTTAGGCTTAGGCTTAGGCTTAGGCTTAGGCTTAGGCTTAGGCTTAGGCTTAGGCTTAGGCTTAGGCTTAGGCTTAGGCTTAGGCTTAGGCTTAGGCTTAGGCTTAGGCTTAGGCTTAGGCTTAGGCTTAGGCTTAGGCTTGGGCTTAGGCTTAGGCTTGGGCTTAGGCTTAGGCTTAGGCTTAGGCTTAGGCTTAGGCTTAGGCTTAGGCTAGGCTTAGGCTTAGGCTTAGGCTTAGGCTTAGGCTTAGGCTTAGGCTTAGGCTTGAGGCTTAGGCTTAGGCTTAGGCTTAGGCTTAGGCTTAGGCTTAGGCTTAGGCTTAGGCTTAGGCTTAGGCTTAGGCTTAGGCTTAGGCTTGGGCTTAGGCTTAGGCTTAGGCTTAGGCTTAGGCTTAGGCTTGGGCTTAGGCTTAGGCTTAGGCTTGAGGCTTAGGCTTAGGCTTAGGCTTGGGCTTGGGCTTAGGCTTAGGCTTAGGCTTAGGCTTAGGCTTAGGCTTAGGCTTGGGCTTAGGCTTGGGCTTAGGCTTAGGCTTAGGCTTGAGGCTTAGGCTTAGGCTTGGGCTTAGGCTTAGGCTTAGGCTTAGGCTTAGGCTTAGGCTTAGGCTTAGGCTTAGGCTTAGGCTTAGGCTTAGGCTTAGGCTTAGGCTTAGGCTTAGGCTTAGGCTTAGGCTTAGGCTTAGGCTTGGGCTTAGGCTTAGGCTTAGGCTTAGGCTTAGGCTTAGGCTTGGGCTTAGGCTTAGGCTTAGGCTTAGGCTTGGGCTTAGGCTTAGGCTTAGGCTTAGGCTTAGGGCTTGGAGCTTAGGCTTAGGCTTAGGCTTGGGCTTAGGCTTAGGCTTGGGCTTGGGCTTAGGCTTAGGCTTGGGCTTGGGCTTAGGCTTAGGCTTGAGGCTTGGGCTTAGGCTTAGGCTTAGGCTTAGGCTTAGGCTGTAGGCTTAGGCTTGAGGCTGTAGGCTTAGGCTTGGGCTTAGGCTTGGGCTTAGGCTTGGGCTTGAGCTTAGGCTTAGGCTTGGGCTTGGGCTTAGGCTTGGAGGCTTAGGCTTAGGCTTAGGCTTGGGCTTGGGCTTAGGCTTAGGCTTGGGCTTGGAGGCTTGGGCTTAGGCTTAGGCTTGAGCTTAGGCTTAGGCTTAGGCTTGGGCTTAGGCTTAGGCTTAGGCTTAGGCTTAGGCTTAGGCTTAGGCTTGAGGCTTAGGCTTAGGCTTGGGCTTAGGCTTGGGCTTAGGCTTAGGCTTAGGCTTAGGCTTAGGCTTGGGCTTAGGCTTAGGCTTAGGCTTAGGCTTGGGCTTGGGCTTAGGCTTGAGGCTTAGGCTTGGGCTTGGGCTTGGGCTTAGGCTTAGGCTTGGCAGGCTTGGGCTTAGGCTTGGGCTTGGGCTTGGGCTTAGGCTTAGGCTTAGGCTTGGAGGCTTGGGCTTGGGCTTAGGCTTGGGCTTGGGCTTGGGCTTGGGCTTAGGCTTGGGCTTGGGCTTAGGCTTGGGCTTGGGCTTAGGCTTGGGCTTAGGCTTAGGCTTAGGCTTAGGCTTAGGCTTGGGCTTGGGCTTGGGCTTGAGGCTTAGGCTTGGGCTTGGTAGGCTTGGGCTTGGGCTTGAGGCTTAGGCTTAGGCTTAGGCTTAGGCTTAGGCTTGGGCTTAGGCTTAGGCTTGAGGCTTAGGCTTAGGCTTAGGCTTAGGCTTAGGCTTAGGCTTAGGCTTAGGCTGAGGCTTAGGCTTAGGCTTAGGCTTGAGGCTTAGGCTTAGGCTTAGGCTTAGGCTTAGGCTTAGGCTTAGGCTTGGGCTTAGGCTTGGGCTTAGGCTTGAGGCTTGGGCTTAGGCTTAGGCTTAGGCTTGAGGCTTAGGCTTAGGCTTAGGCTTAGGCTTAGGCTTAGGCTTAGGCTTAGGCTAGGCTTAGGCTTAGGCTTAGGCTTAGGCTTAGGCTTAGGCTTGGCAGGCTTGAGGCTAGGCTTGGGCTTAGGCTAGGCTTAGGCTTAGGCTTGGGCTTAGGCTTAGGCTTGGGGCTTGGGCAGGCTTAGGCTTAGGCTTAGGGCTTGGGCTTAGGCTTGGGCTTAGGCTTGGGCTAGGCTTAGGCTTAGGCTTAGGCTTGGGCTTAGGCTTAGGCTTGGGCTTAGGCTTGGGCTTAGGCTTAGGCTTAGGCTTGGGCTTGAGGCGGAGGCTTAGGCTTCGGCGTAGGCTTGGGCTTAGGCTTGGG
>JAPYMA010002069.1:0-26545 GCA_035041965.1 Anisakis pegreffii
ATAATATATATCCAGCTGATAAGAACAGATGAAGCAGTGATAGAATTTTCACATTAGTTTGTCTTTGATGTAATTCGCTTCAAATGTTGTTCTTTTGTTGCAACAAACGCCTCTAATGTTGTATGGTTGGTGGACTAGACCATAAATATGTCGGCTGGATATCGTTTGGAACGGATAAAACTAAAATATCACTTAGAGTTAAGCTGTTTCTTTCATCTAACTCTTTCAGATGCACAATTCCCTGATGAAATCATTGAGAAAGATAAGACACAATCATGCTACAAACAATACCCATATGAATGAATGGTTCAAAAAACTTTGTGACATAATGTAACATGTTATTTTCTGCTATCAAGAAGTTAGTCGTTAGACTTACGTTGTTCATGAACAGCCTCTGTACCTAGCATTTTCTCTTGTTGCGGATTTTTTATTTGGCTTGCTACTGTGGATGAGCTTAACAATATAAGAATGATTCCAGTATGTAACAAACAAGAAAAAGGAGCACCTATATCATTTCATTTTTTATATGGATTATTTGAAAAACAGATTACTTGACGATATATTTCAATAATATTCGTTGCATTGAAATATGAACAACATAATAAATTTAATATCACAAAAACGAATTCATCATTATGTTATACTGTGTGTGTTATGTTTGTTGATTAATTAAATATATTCACTGATCCGATTATCCAAATGATCGAATCCAAACATGAGCCCTTTTCTATTCATCATTAAAACAATCTTTTTATCTACCAACATTATGGTCGTTACACATATTTTCTTATATATATATATGAGCAGTTTCCAGTGGAATGGATCCTCTTAAAAGGCACCCGTAGGCAAAATGTAAGCACCTCGGGAAATCGGCTAAACATTTTCGTGGCGTTCTCAGAGTTCCATTTTACGCAGGGGAGCAGATATTCAAAGATGCCTTAGACTGAATGAAACGTGATATAAATATATGTGTCATCACAATCGTATGGACAGTTTTCATAAAATGGCGAGACATGATCAGAAGCGCCCAAATATACTCACCCAGATCTCTGAGTTCACGTGCAAACTGCGTGCCATGATTGGTGGTAGCTTGACGATAATAAGAAATAGGATCAGTTGAAGAAAACAATGTTGAATAGTGCGACTGTGAATGCAGTGGTTGTTGAGAGTGTGAAACTGCTTTGGATGGCGATGGCTGACCGAAAAGAGTGTATGCAGGTGTTTGTGTGGCGTATGCTCGTATAATTGATGTTGGATTTTGAATATATGTTTGAGGATTGGTTTGTTGATGATTACTGTTAGTATTACTGAAATTATAACATCGATAATTCCTTGTCGTGAAGCTTGAAATTAGTTGCTATTTCGAAAAGCAAACAGAATAATTTCAATTTTTAGTTCAAAGCACCAGCAATTGAACGAAAGATGCACGAATGAAAGATGCGAGAACTTTGAGAAAAATACCAATAAATGCACTTCTTACATATTTGCACAACAACTGGAATAAGCCATATAAAACGCCAAAAGCGAGCAGCAATAGGAACAAATTTATATGCTTTAAAGACGCTCGTCCTTTCGTTTCCGAAAAATGCTCATAGTCAATCTATTATGCAAATCACTTAATTATTTCATAATTCAACAACAACTGGTATTTTCTTGTGCTATTTCGTGGAAATGTTCGATGACACTCACAATGTATAGGCTAAAATTCTATTGAAATTACATCTACTTCACTGCCCAATATCACCATTTCCTAAATTACATCTGTGCTTAAGCCATTCTCATAAACGATCCAAATGCATTCCCATACCACATAAAATTATTAGAAATGACTCAGCAACGAAACGTCATAAATTGAAATGGGACAAAATAACTGAATAGCTTTGTATTGTTACTACTAATGAAAACAACGCTGAGATAGATATTCAATTTGTGAATATATGTTTAGAGAGATTGATTTCACTGTTTTAGCATTTCTTATATGGATACCTTTGAACGAAAACAGATTATGATACACCTCGAAATATAATGAGCCATAAGTTTGAAACTTCACAGGCATATAGGCTTGTTACTTGAAGTGCAACTTTAAGTAAAAAGTGAATGAGTACTACAATTAATGATAAATGAATAGAGGACTGTCAACAGACTTTTGATAATTGGAGTAATGTTGATAAGATGAAGAAGAATATGATGATTGTTGCACTGGTTGTTGAATGAATTCGTTTTTTAACTGAAATTATCGCTCCAATAATGAAAATATCTGGAAACTTTTTCGCTCTTAAGGAATGCCACAAAAACGCATTACAAATCTTTTATAGAATTTATAGAACGAAATGCACACTTCAGATTCACTTCATCGCGAACTGTTTATTTATATAAATTTAACAGAACAAACTGAATAAATACAAATAGCCAACCGTATTGGAGTATCTATAAACGTCGCCGAGCGACACAGCGTTGTGGGCACCAGAGGGCGAAGCATGAAACTGTAAATGTTGTAATGTGAATAAGATTTTCCACACTAACATGTCAAAATGTTTCGATTATTAGTGCGAAACACCTGTAATATTTTTACAAGTGCCAGTTTTTGACTGAACTAGCTCAATGAATGAATGAACCGTTTCTCTGGTTTTATTTGGTTCCACCGCTTCATCGAACGAGTTGTTCTGCCGATATCGTCCAGACACAAACTGATCCGATCGGTCCATTCGTCCATTGGGTACACTCTCGAAGACACTTCGTAACGGTCGATCGTACTCGATCTTGCGTAGACCAGCGGCTGCGCACTACAAACACTCAGTCATTTTTCAGTGGCGCCATAGAACTGATTGAAGAAAGAAATGAGTTTTTCTTTCCACACTGGGAATAAACCATCCGGCCAATAACGCGATATTTCTGAATCTGCACACGATATGGGTAAATCCAAGCCACATTAAGCCTCATTTAGAACATCGATGAACACTCGATATAGTTAGAAATGGGTGTATGCGTAAGATACACTACTTCAGACTGCTTCTTAATCCTTGCGTCAATGAAGCGGAATTTTCAAAAAAAGATACTATGGAAAATAAAGTAATTGAAAGACTGTAAATGGCTCAGGCAACAGGAACGACTGCATTCACGAACTGGACTTTCTTCGGAGTAATTCTGACGATGAGAACATTCTCTAAATTCAAGGTCAAAGAAATTCCACTTTCCCATTTGATTTCAGTGTTCCTTCAAGTAAAATTGAACACCAGCAATTAGTTAGCGACTATCGCGACAAAAAAACTAAGGGTGAATGTTCCACTTAACAAACTGAAATCAACAAGATGAAAAATTGATTAATTGGTGAATAATAAAGGTGTACAATAGAAGAAACTACGAGGGCCATAACTAAACCAATGAACCTGTAATGTCTGAGCGTCCAGCCTGGGTGCGGAGGAGTCGGACGGCGCTGAAATGTTATTGCAGTGTGAAATGCTGACCGTTCAGAAGACATCACAAAAGCTGAGTGAGTTAGTTTCAAATGATTCATATTTTTGGAATATCAGTGCGATTGAAGGCGATATAAAGTGCGTTTCGATTAAACTCAACACTCTTCAACAAACGAATAGTACTGCTCAACACATCATAATGAAGATTAGCTTATGAACTAACCAGATACGGTATTATGTGTTTCTCCGTTACTATTGGTTGATGTCCTCCCGCGAGACTGTAGAAACGACGTCTGAAATTTTAATTCAAAAACAAAAGGTTTTAGTTAGGTGAAGCGGAAGAATTATGTAAGCAACAATTTGACTTACGGAAACGTGTAAAGGGGGTGGAGGCGGAGGGGCTGGGGGAGGTGGGGGCATTCCACGTCGTAACCGTAATAGATCGCGTCTGAAATGTTGCTCAACGATCGGCTGCGTCTAGTGCCGCTGAAAGTTGATGACTTTATTACAATTTGATATTCCTCTCACTGTTAACTAATTGTCAATAACATAAAATATTACATATTAGTAAAGTGCAAACAAATCAAAGACAAAGAAGAATCACCTACCCAACAAGTGGGTAATGAGGAAGAGGCGAAAGGTAGCTCATAACAGGATGCGAGAACTATTTAGCAAAATGAACGGGGAAACGAACTAAGCCTAAACGTACTCTTAAGGTTTCTTTTCTTCACACACTTAAATGACAATAAATGCGCGTGAATAAAGCAACCGTACGAAACGTATTCGAATTTCAACAACGTATAAATGTGAACAACAATAATGAATTTATGTTCAGAGTTGAGCCATTCACCTATCGATAAACAATGCAATCATTTTGTATATGCTCAGGCTAATCTCGAATAATATTAAAAACACAACAATATATCGTCCCTCTTACGCATTACAACACACCACTCTAACAACACACTTCTCTAAACTCTCTTCAGTAATAATAATCTGATGATCATTTTAAAAATAAGTCGTTCCTGTTATAATATAACTATATCCAACAAATCCTCTTCCGCCTACATCATAAACTGCTGCATAGCTTCAGAGTTGAATAAGCTGACGAGTTTTTTAATATACGAAACGATGATATTGTTCAGTGTCATTGTTTACGTTGAACAGCATTCATAAACAGTGAATTCATTAAAAACTTCATTTAGAAATTGATCAGCCTTAACTATTTTATTTGTAACGTTGTATATTAAATACATTTGTCGTTGAACTTACTCACAGCGAATTCGCTAGAGTGCAGCAATGTGAGAAAATAGATGGGTTTAAAGATCAAGCAACACATTCAGCGATGCGAACATTCAATCACGAAGGCAAATGCAGTGCAAAAGTTTTAGCACTGTAGAAATGCTACCTGAAGAAAGCCGTCATTTATGGCTTGCAATTTCAAATAATCTACGAAAACGTATATGAACAACCTCAGATGGAATGGAAAGAATTGAGACGAAAAAGGAAAATCATCGAGCAATGAAGCCATATATAAGAGTAATGAAACGATGTTCGAGAAAATGTACAAGTAAAAATTTCTTCGAATATTCAATGTTGTTATGGAGATACCTATGTTTTGAAATTAGCTATTGCATTTGAGTGAATTTATCCATTACATTTGAAAGAACATTTGAGACGACTGGAAGCATCAACAGTTATCGTTAAATGTTATATACAAAACAAATTTTGACAAAATTTATCATGTAATGAGAGTCTTATCAAATAAGAATATTACCGTGGATCAGCTGATGGAATCATCGATATCACTGGCGTAAAAAATTAATTTAGTGCTTTAGGTCAGTGCTTTCCATACAGAGATGAGAATTCCCTCCTGATAGAGAGGGAAAGAATTTGAGATTGTTAGAAGACTGAGGAGGCTGAAAAACCAGTCTTGATTGATTCTTTAAAAATATTTTCTCTCTAACTGTTCAGTGATATTTTCACAACAATTGTTCGATCAGAAGGAAATAAATCCTGAAATACGACCGACGAATTGTTGACAGCAAACTTTCTTGATTACTGATTGCCTTCTTGTGTATTGCTAACAGGTAATAAGCGATCAGCGGCTTGCCACACGGTATGGAGCATGAGCGCGTGAGAACTGTTCTCGGGAACTATTTGTTAGCTTGCACAATCACTCCTTTTGAATGTTCGAACAAGATCCGTCCGATTCTCACAGTTGGTTCCTCCTTAATAATAAGACCACACACGATTAACGAGTTACAAAATAAATGTCTTGAAATGGTGAAGTCGCCTTTTGTTTCGTCTACAAAACAAACGGTACTGCTCGTTTCTGCTTTATCCAATGCTACTATGATGATACTGACATACGACGAATAAATGGAAGGAAACTTACATTAACAGTTCAAATCGTCGCGAACTGTAAATCACAGTTCTTTCAAAACTGACTGCAGATTAGGGTTCAGCTGGGGGCGAAATCAGAACTGGAGACACCGAGCCTGATTTAGGACTTGTTTTTCTCATTTCCCACTGTTTTCGGGCATGATTCCCGCAGTTTGTTTGTTCACACGATCCTTACTGCATTCTTTTTAATAGTTGATCGGGTTTTGCGTACACTGTGTGTTGCTCCATGAGTAAAGATGGCAACGATAATAATAATCAGGTGTTCGATTCCACAACAACTGAACTTTTATTTCCAAGTTGCATTTCAAATTTCTTTATACTATTCGAATGACATCAATGACATTTGAGCAAAACATAATATTCATTAATAACAACAATAAAATAAAAATATATCTAATGACATTGTAAGCTGTGGTAAAATAATAATCATAAAGAATAATCGTAAAATGATTTGTAAAAAGAATAATTATTAGGTGCATGCGAAAGTTCTCGGACAGTTAGCAGTGCAAACTGATCTAACGGAACAGAACGCTACGCTGCACCGTGAATGTATTGTATACATCATCTCGTTGCCCATTTTTCAAGGATACCCATATCTGGTGCATACTCATTTACTTCACTGAATTTAAAAGCATTGAATGCAAATTACGGATAAGAAAATAATCGTCTAAATTGGTGGACCACCAAAAATGATGCTGAAAACTAAACCGTAACCATAAAAAATCACCCTCATCGTGTCCTCTGTCACCTGAGTGATACAATTCGAATTCTTCGGAATGGGTAAGCTACTAACACAGATACTATATCCATATGCTGAGGTTACAAACGATCAGATTATTTAGTTGCGAAGGAGGCCGACATCGGTGAACAAACTCGTCCGACCGTACGTTGCGTGGACAATCTTACGAAAAATCACCAATTCAGCTTAGAGATCCTACCTTGTCCCTCTTACTCCTTGGATCTCTCCAACAGATTACAATCTTTTCCAAAACCCGGAACTTTTATTACGTGAGGAAACTTTCCTAATAAGACCCCACTAAAAGATGATGTCTGTCGAATTTTCGCTTTCAGAGATCCTGATTTTTATGCTGCAAGGATAAACTCGTTGGTTTCAAGTTAGCAGCTTTTTGCTGAATCGAATGGTTCCTGTTTCGAATAAAAATGCTGATTCTGAGCTGAGTTATGAAAGTTTGAAATTTTCGATTGAACTGTCCAAGAACCTTCATAAATACCTAATGAATGGTTTCTAAAGCCATCACTCAAAGTGTCAAAATCCGCCTTGAAAGCGATGATACGATCATTTCAGTCATATCACAAAGAAGCATGAAATGAGCATGAGCATTTACTGTTAAATTTTGAATAGAACATTCATCCGAAAACACCGACATCAAGGGAACAGCAACAATGAATAAATACAGTGGATCACCTCATCAACTTATTCTTATCGTCATATCCCACACCAACTTGCCACTGATTTATTGTAACCATTCATTTTGTTAAAACACAAATCGAATAAACTAATAAAACAAATTGGTGAAAGAGGACGAAGTCAGGCTCGACGACCCTTCAAATGGAAAGTATGGGTGTGGGCCCACCAAACTTTGCACGCATTCTGTGACTCCCGACCCAACTGCAATGCAAACGGTTGGACACTGTGTGTTCCATCAGATAATTATATCGATCGTTTGGTGATTGCTTGTAATCGAATTTTTTTTGGTGGTTACTTGTAATCGGTGTCCTAGATGCAACTGTAGAATATTAGCCGAAATTGTTCACATTCCTGGGTCAGAAAGAGAGTTTTAAGACTGAAATTTCCTGTCACTGACATAATGAGATTGATCCCTTCAGCAGTAATCTGACTGATGCGTCAGAGTGCTTAAGCAAATCACTGTTATTTTTGAGATCGTTGTTTCTTCTTGGTCATCATCATACGTTTTTGCACTTCCTATTAATAATGAGTACGCACTTTTGCGATTCCTTTGTTTTTTTTGTTTGTTGGGGATGAAATGGTAAGCTGTAGGAGCGTGGAAGTTAGGTACCGTATTATATTTCGAGATGTCTTGCGTACCGCTCAGTTCTTCGTTGTATTAATAATATTGTGTTCTTCGAGAAGACGCACTGTATAATGGACTACATTTATCAGCTCAACCCAGTTAGTCTCTACTGAACATGACGATGAGTTGTAATATCTCTATCGTTCGAAACAAAGTCGAAGCATTTGCTACAACCGATTCTAATTAAAAATATAAAAAAAGAACTTTTATTATATCCGCAAAAAAAACGATGACATCGTGTCTGATCATGCTAGGACTGAGAATTTAAAAAGGAGAAAATGAATCCATAAACATGATCATTTGTGATACTATCAAAAAAGATGATGAAATGGGAAGTTATGAAATGAATGACAACATCTGGCAGCAAACCATGTTAAACTTCGATGGCTATCGCCTTAACCACTCTGCCACCGACCTTCGATTAAATTATTTTGAAAGTCGCCCATTACCTCGATGACAGGAAAAAACATCTTTCAGATCTGTTTTCAGATCTAGCATGTGAACAATTACGATTAATATTCTACTGTTGCACTCATGGTACCGACCAAAATCAACCAAAAGAACTGGCAATCTGTGGTGGTGAGTTAAGAACCTTCCTTGCCAAACCTACTCGCAACTCTTGTGCGAATTTACTTCAATTCTCAGCCTTCTCAAATCTTACACCATCACATCATAATCCAACTTATTGTTCAACATTTTATGACCATTTTTTTTGCTATTCAACATTTATGACCATTTTCCTATCATTCCATTATGACGACCATTATGTTTTAACCATTCCATTATGTTACACAATACAAGTAACGATCAATTTAACATGAGTCATCCACGTATTTATTTTCAAATAATTCAGAATATCATTTAGTTGGTACTCTAGCACCCGAGAGCAACTGCGAGATCAATTTTGACATCAATTCGTCGATATTTTTAAAATGTTATCTTCAAATGATCTCAATCTTTGCTTTATTCACTTTTCGCTTTTATCCACTCTACAATTTAGAGCTGAAGCATATTCGAAAAAATTGTGCATGATCATACGGCAACTACCACCTGTAATCGCAGTCTTTTCAGCCGTCGAAATGAGCCGTTCTGGCGCCGGACAATTCAATGCAAGGATGTCCTCTTCATACACAGTCCATAATAGGTTCGTCTTTTAGCGTGCTAGGACAACATGAAACATCTGGCCCGTGTATTTCTCATGTAGACGTGTGCACTCTTCGAAAGCAACTTCAAACAATTCTAGACCAAACCCATACCTTACTAGTATACGGAGTATTCCCTCTTAAAAGGAATTTCTTAACAAAAACAACAAAATGCTATTTATACGCATTAAAGTTAATATAATGAACCATCATCTCATACCTGACAACGGCTGAATAATGAGCAAGCCTTCGTAACAATATGACGGCAACAGAACCAATCGCAGTTCGTATACGATTATTAAAGCACGCATCGCGCCTAATTTTCACTTTTATTTACCATCTGTCCGCTACCATCAACATAACTTTATGTTCAAAATGAAAACGTTTCGTGTATGCATAACAACACCAATGAATCGCATCGACGTAGAAGCAGTTCATTGGGAAATTTCTAGGTTTTATGAAATAATACGATCCAGTTAGAAAATAAGACAACAGAAATGAAAATGAATTTTGTCAGTGAATTGGCAAGTAGCGGCCGAAATGACTGGACTATACATGGGATGAATCATGCAAAAGTAGTTCAGCTGATGGCCGATTAAACGACGGACAAGAAGATATTTATTCAGAAAACAGTAAAAGAATGAGGAATAGGTAAATTAAGAGGAAGAATAAAGGACATTACGAAGTGTTTATTTGAAAATAATATAATTAGCACAAGAAAAGAAGAGTGCTCAACATATTATCTGAAAACTATCTC
This sequence comes from Anisakis pegreffii, assembly GCA_035041965.1. NCBI lineage: Eukaryota > Metazoa > Nematoda > Chromadorea > Rhabditida > Anisakidae > Anisakis > Anisakis pegreffii. The sequence goes on from JAPYMA010002069.1 coordinate 9,773, forward strand.
TTCGCCGAATACAATCCATCTAAACTCATTCAAGTGACACATTAAATCAAATGATCAGTGTTTATAAGCAAACGAACATTCAAGAATATGTGCACAAAACCTATGTCGATATTACTTTATACCGTTTCACTTCGTACATAAAATTTTATGTTCAAAATAAGATTACACAGCAGAAACATTTTTTGCATCAGGTAGGAACGGAGAAAGATTACAGAATCAGTTCTGCATGACACTAAAATATAATTTTACAATACGCGTCTGAAGATCCAATTCGAAAAAGTTATTAGATGGAGTACTTTCAGAATGCGCACGCGTCAAATTAGGGGTAATGCAGATACTGCTATATACATTTTATATAGCAAAATACATGAATGAATTAATGAACGAAGATGTGTGTAGATATATTCAGTAGGACAAAAACATTCCCTGCAGAAAGACTATTCGAATGGTTTGAAAAGAAGAGATGAAAAAAGTAAATGGACAAATCGAGTAATAATACAACATTTACGCTAGGCATAAAATGAGCATAAACAAAACACCTAATCGTGTCAAGCATTCATTAACAAGTGAAAATAATCAAGATAAAATGAGCACTTATAAACGGAAAGGAACTGGATCAAACTTAAAGACAAATATCTTGAACCACAATAAACTTTTAATCTATCAAGTAGTTCGTTTGAGAATCAATTGCACTGTTAATCACTGTACATGAAAGGTAAAATACCCCTGCTAGATGTTATCAGCGAAAAATAGTTCTGTTTGCTCCAATGACGAGACTGAGTTCGTTCGGGAATACATCAGAAATCAAACAAACGTTAACAGTGGCACACAAATCAACCACACAAATACAAGTTCCGTTCACAGCACCGAACAAAAGCAAATGAAAAACTGCACCCAAATCGGCACTCTTCGATGTCTCTCCCTCAGATTGCATCGTAACTTCTTTCTCAATCATCAACTTTCAATGAAACTTGCTGTGCACATTGACATAGTCAATTGCAAGCAAACACTGCAAAGTTAACAACTAGAATAAATACGAAATGTCTCAAATACTGGTTATTTCGGAATATTTTCCTCCCTATCACATTCTAACCTTACAAGTATTCTCGAACCAAGCACTTAAGTTAGAATTCCCTCAGTAAATTACGGCAAAATTCATTAAAAAACACTCAAACTTCTACATCGAAGAGTGTTGATAAGAAAGAGAGAGAGAAAAAAGTGAAGTGCATATACGAGAGGCTCACTGACCCCGTAACCAATGTAAAAGTGAACTGCAATTTACTTCTCTCACTCCCGTCAATGTTTTGCGGTATAAACCACTGAACTTTTTTGATGATTGCATTCGTTAATTTCGAAAGAATTTCATCGCTCACAATCCAAAATATTCTTCAACTAACGATAAGCAGTCGGGGAAATTCACAGTCGCACTGATTCCAAAAGAATGTCAAATGGTACTAAGTTTAATGTGAAGTAGAGGATATGAAAAAAAGACAGGATGATACCCAGTAGTACCATATCAACTATAGTTTCAAGAGTTTCTTGAAGATGAGGTGAGCGATGAATATATTCATTCTCTTTGCATACACCACTATTCATATCCATCGTTGAACAGCACACGTGCGGAACAATCGGTAAGGCTTGCATTAGCAGCTATGACCGTTAACACAAACCTGGCCCATCGCCTCCCACTGCTGCGCACGCATATTTTTCACCAACGGCGTTCACGTTACACACGCAACAATAAGAAAATACAGATGAAGGCCACCGCTGTGGAATCAAAAAATGTTGACATACCTCTTTACATAGATAATGTTATAGTTTTTCTCGAGAGCTATTTCATGGACGATGGAATCTGAAAAAAAAAACGCAATGAAAGTAGTTAAAGAAAGTGCGAAAAGAGCAAACTAATTTAATTGAAAGAAATGAGAAATGTGTTGAATATACTCTTGGAACCGTAGAATAACAGTTAAATCATTGGCCTGTAGATCAGAAAACATGACCAAAATGGCACCACACAAAAGAAACAATTCAAATACAAGTATTTTGAGCTGAACTCATCCATATTTCATCGGGTAGTTAACTCTCATTACGATCGTCTCTTCTTTGTAACAGTAACCTTATGGCATAAAAATAACAATAACCTAGTGAAAATGCGACTCTCTTCATGAACGTCCATTTCGGTTGCTTTAAAATCATTTAATTCCTTGCGAATTAACGCCTGAAAATAAGTTTTATAAGCATTCATAATGCATTCAATTAATTGATGGAATAAAACCAAATGAAAGTTCATCTCTTTGGCAATGACTGGAACTCCTTCAAATAGAATGAAATTTCAAATGTTCAACTTTTAATTGATCATCAATCAATGTAAATTAATAATTTCCAAAAACTGCTTAAAAACTAGATTACCTTATCCATAGCTGTAAGTCTAGTCCATGGTTTATCTGCTTTACGATCATAAACTTCTGCCTCGGTCACCTCAACGTAATCATTGAACTTGATGATTTGTTTATCTTTCAATTCTTGAATTGTAGGTCGGAAGCTCAACTGCAAAACAAAATTCCATTGGTACTAGAGTTGCATCCAATTCAAAACTAAATTGTAACGGCCAATGAATGAATCATTAGAGCATTTGCTCGTTGTTCCAATAATTTTGCAACAATGCAGCTAGAAGGTCGCCAGAACGGATGAATTCACCTTACGAAGTAGCATTTTACGAGTCTCATCCATTGCTTTCTTCGACGAAATAGAATCATCTTTTGATTTCAAAATATTCCGCTGCTCTAGTTCTTCGACTGATGGACGTTCGCTCAATTTTCTGAAGACAAATAATATAGAACTGCGAATTGCAAGAAATTCCCACTATCAATTTTATTTCTGTTCAAAAAGCACTCAGCTCTACGATAAATTGAACGCATATAGTTATGTCTTAAGTTGCGATATGTTGAAAACTAGTACGTGCACTACATTTCGATGCCATACTGTTACTACGCTCCATTCTTAACATGAGCACATCTGATCATAACGTCATCTTATCGTACCATCAATCACAGAATCAAATTGATCATTTGAAAAATTTCACTCCGAAATATTTCGGTGAGATGCATTTGAATCGAGCAAGTAAACTGAAAGAAACAAATACCTTTCGAGCTTGATGCTAACTTTGTGCATCAGACGACGGCGATCATCAGATGTTTGGTTTGGAATGTCATCGACTGGATCCGGTGCATCCACGTCCAATCTTCTCGCGAATGTGTCTTTTCTAAGAACTTTTGCTGCTAACCCACCTATAACGAAAGTGTGCAATAACGAAACCAGACGTTACTATCCACAGATATCTCGATAAAACTCACCAACAGGCCATTCACTTTCATTTGTGTCATCCGCATCGAACGAGCACTGCGGCATAAGACGACTAGCAATAACGGGATTTGTACTGCGACCGAAACCGAGATGGCGAGTTGCTGTATGGACGAATGATGATGGTCCATCATCCCTGTACTTAATGTCTGAATCACTATCGCTGTCATCGGTCAAACGAGATGGTAGTTCATCATTACTCGTTCTAAATACAACATCTTTATTACACAATAATAACAACAATTATAATATTAACAACATTTAGAAGTATAACGTAAGGATTAGCCTTCAAATGATCACTTCGAGAACAGTCAAAAGAAATGACAAATGTACAACGCGCTGAACATTTCAGCATCGAAGTAAAACCCGAAACATTCAAAAACGAACCTCACTGATTTGAAATTCGAACTGTAATGCTGATCGATGAGACCATCAGACGGCTGCGCTTTATAAACTTTTGAACGAGATGGAGCGCCTAACTTCTTAAGAACAGGCTTATTTGGTTTAGCAGTGAGGTCAGGTTCTTTGGCTGCAACCTCCTCGATAAGCACTTTATCATTATCCATTTCTGCAGTGTCGTCACACTGTGAATCCGTATCCCATTCAATCAACTGACCTTGATCATCACCATCGTTTCTAGCATTATTTCCTTCAACGATTAACCGTTATATATAAAAGTTACGCAAAATAAAGAGACATTTTATTTGATTCAATTTCTAAATTTGTTATTAACTTGGAAGATAGACTGCATTTTGATCTATCTGAATATGGATTATTCTCTTTGTTTTTCAATTGATGCCCAAATAATATCGCGCAGGTTGGTTCATATTTATTAGTTTCGAAAATTTGGAACAGAAGTGAACAGCAACATGGCTGTTTCGCTTATTATAATAACAAAAAACAAACGAAATATTATAGATTTGTAACCACTTGACTGAATATCAAACATTAATCAACGTAATTAAACGATAAAGATGAATCAAATAAAACAGCCATAAACAACTAACAAAAATAGAAAATAAAAGCAGATTTTTTTGTATCGCTGATGGTAAATTTATTTGATTTTGAAAGTGAATTTGATTTCATTTATTCGAAGATTTTCGAGATGCAAGAAAAAATTACACAGAAAGATAACTTAAAAAATTGGAATTTGTAGAGAACTAAACAAACACTATGCTTGAAAGCTTGCCACTGCGTTATACTTTTGAGTGATCCAGAAAAATAAAGGAAATACTCTCAGTCAACATATTTATTGTTGCGGTGCAGTTTCGATTGAATTTTACAAACTGCAATCAGTGAATAAAATTATACACTATTTATGAATGAACTAATACCGTCGGCTAATGACACTTTATCCTTGCCATTATTACTGTCGTCACCATTCTCAATATTCACATTCCCATCTGTACAGGAAACTGAGTGATTATAAGCAACTACAACTCGTTCCACGGTTGATATATTTATTTGTTGAGTTGTTAATCGCAATACACTATTATGGTTACTCTTATCGCTGCTATCAAAATTAACGCTGCAAACATGTAGCATATTGCAAGTGTGAATCGAAAACTTTGTAAAACCGAAATTTGCAAATATGAATAAAATCAGTCGAAATTTTGCATTTTACACATTAATCTCTAAAGCATCATTTGAAAATTCAATAGTGAGAATTTCAACGAAATGAACACCAATTGTTCATTTCATATCTCTTCGATAAAAAGTCTGATACCTTGGAGGATCGGCTTCTTTTTGGCAATTATTCGCTTCAGACTCTTCAATCCTCAAAGAATCTAAGGAACCGTCCCAAGAGACTGCTTTCTGCTGTTCTGAAATCGTTGCATAAAATACGACAAAAAGGAAGCACGAACTAAAAACCGAGAGTGAAGTAAGGCACAAACAGAGTACCATCACATCTGATTTTGTGGAGATGAGATCATGCGATCACTTATAAGTTGCACTAGCATTACATGACAGCTATTATAAAGGCTTGCAAGTCAACATCACTGAATTGTGTTTAAGTTGCACTCTTACAAGAAGAAAATGAACTGTTCAGCTAGCTAAAGTGGATGATGCCCAATGAAAATATTGAACACATTAACAATGCAAATGAAGTACACGTAACAAAACCGAAGAGAGCACTTTGAAAGAACAAAAACAAGTTTCTTAAACTAACATCACAAAATGAATGATAGTTTTGTGCCATAACGATATCAGCAATCAACGAAAATTTACATTTGCGTTCGGTGTTTCTCGTACTTCTTTGATTGAGAACCCATCGAAATGTTTTTTTTTCAGGGTTTTTAAGTAGGGATATATTAAGAAAAGAGTTATTTGGGGAGATACATTACATGTATTTTTAAGATAAAATTACTCTCCAGAAAATCTTTTATACATTCACACACTCATAAACATACGATTTTTCGCACAAAAAACGTTTAAAAGATTCTTCAAATTAACCTGATCAAGTGTAGATTATTCAGTTATTCACTAACCCTATTTGCGTGTTTTCTTGCATGTTCAGTGGCCTCTTTTCTAATGTAAAAATTTTGGAAAATTTGTGTTGCCCGTCTCAACAGATTCTTGTCCACGAACTTCATCCCCCTGGGTTGTTGATCAAGAAGATACGACACATTAAAATGAACAGTCATTTCGAAGAATACGTTTCTACTAATTCGAATATTATTTATACTTAAAATAAGTTTAGCTTAACGCAGAAATGTCAGACAAATATTCAATGGTAAGAATATCTAAAAGTTAAGAGGATTCTAAGTGAATGTGAGAAAGCTTTAAAATACAAACCATGTTCAACAGCAGTCAAATGAATCGGCTCTACAGAACTGAAAGAAGTTGGTATTGTGGTTGCAATTTGGTTTGTAAGCGGTGAACGATCACTATTTGAGCGTCTGCAATCAAGTTCATTATTGTGTACACCAATTACACATTGAAAGTTCGGCACTTTTCTAATTTACTATTCCCCTGTTGCAATTTGAGCAAAATTTTTTTCAAGTTCAAGATCTCTCATTTGAAGGTCACTGTCTGCGTCCATAGATTACATCGCATCTCTCATTTGTTGTATTTTGTCGCACTCCCTCTTTTACCTAGACGATACTGTCATTACGTGTCTCCCTAGGTGCAACATTTCATATGATGAATAATGCATCATATATTTAGGACGTTAAATGTATCAGTGAATGTAAACTATGACATCAAATTTGGTTTGTGACTTTGCTGGTACATTTTTGCTATCAGCTTGCACAAGTTGAATACATAGTCTTCTCCTCGAAATTCCCTTTTCCATACGAATTGTTCAACATCGGTCGACAGCAATTTACGATCTGTACCGAACCGTGACTTGTGTTTTGCCTTGAATTTTTGCCACATGGACTCTAATGTATTGGTGCAAGCCCCGGTACCAAGATCTACAAAATTTCTGGAATGATTCACAGTCTTGCGCTGATAAGCTTGGGGCAGATTCTTAATAACACCATACGCTGACCGCAGATCGAACACAATAGTGGAGCCTGGTAAAATTTTATCAGTAATAATAAAAGAGTCTCCGCATTCCGTTTTTCTACTGGAACCATGAAGCACCGGTTGCTAGTTCTTTCCACCCCGGTTGCGATCTGTTCAAACAGATTACTGTAATCCTTGAATGAAGCATTCTGATCGTTTGTAATCTAATGTACTGAGACATTCATTAACAAATCTGCTGCATTGGATAGTGCTCAGAGTGTCTCGTGTTCTGTGCCTCTCCACTGATAGAAACCTCTCACAGATATGGTGAGCGATACGATACACACGATGTTCGTAATGGAAGCAGAGTGAAAAGTGATGTGAGAGAGCCCTCTCTTGGCACTTAGCTCAAAATGCGACAGGGAACTGTTAACTTAGAAGAGTGCCGAAAGTTCATTGTAAATAAGACCAACCAACATAAACGGAAAGTTCACGTGAATCGAAAATACAATCAACGATCATTTAACAATACAGTTATAAATGAAACGAAGCTAAGGTTGACTGCTACTTAAGCAGTTGACCATATTCTTCAAAGCATTTACTAAATCCAATGTCGAGAAAATCAACCTCAGATTGCTTTTACGACCTTTTCTTCGCCATTTCCAAGGCCTCAATAAACGCATCCAAAACCTCGTCGTTCTTAAAGCATCACCAAAGGCACGTGAATGTTTTGGATGAGATTTCGAAGATTTCGGACTGGAAAATAAAATGACGTTCTTTCTTGATTAAGGAATCAGCGGATGTCATTTTCCCAAATTTTCAGTACACAGTGTTCATAGAAGATGGCAAAATCTACTAAGAAGGAAAGGGAGATAGATGTGCGTAAATGAGTCAAAAACTACCTATTCTTTAACCACAACATATCTTCAACATGACATTCTGTCTTTTACGTCTGTAGCTTAAAATTATATGCTCGTGAGTTTATGAATTATATTTGCGTACTCAAATTTGAGCCCGATCGACGAATTATTCCTTTTGCTGTTATAGTTCAAATATAGCCACTTTGCACAAGAAGAAACAAACAGCAGTGACCACATTCTCCTGATCTCAGGTTGACTAAGCACACGCAAAATTTCTCCTTTCTAGCAAACAAGTTTCTAGGCATTACGGTATCATGCCGATATCAAGCAATAATCAATTCCAGCCTTCCATATACCTGCTAAATGCACAAGTCTCACCACTGCCCTTTTGCTATTTTTCCACGAAAACTGCCAGTGCAACGGCCGTGCTTAACTGTAGCAGTAGCATGAGAAATGACCCAATCCAATAAAAACTTTCAGTGTATATGGACAAGAGTATAAGCTATAGCAAGGATCGTAAGGTTGCGTGTCATGCAACGAAGTATGCTGTGACAAAAATGCATGTAACTTTTGACTCATTTATGCAAATTTCTCATTCATTATTTTCGTGGCGAAAGCGGGACTCCTGAGCAAACAAATGAGGCCGCCAAATAAACGGACCAATACTTAGATTGGTTCGACTCAATCTAAACAATCGTTTTAGGCGTAAAAAATCACAGATGTGTGCACGAACTGAGTGTATTAGTTTTGAAGAGGGGATGCATTAACAAATGTACGTGTGTCGTAAAATTTTCTGGCCAAGGATTCATTCAATGAAGGCATTCTACGATAGCGGAGAATTATTCAAGAGAATATAGAAGACTGGAAAACGGAATCGACAACAATTCAAATACTCAACAAAAGAAGATCATAAGTGCAAAAGAGAATTTGTATCGTTGACGAAATACGAGAACTTGTTCCAAATAAGTTATTTATGAAACATTTTGTAGTTTCAAAAAATGATAATTTTAGAAAGAAAAGGTGAATAAAAGAAATCTAATAATATCATGTAACAAAAAAGAAAAGACAACGATATCGTATTATATTTACCTATGAGATGCAGCATGTTGGCTCGACTCGAGTGATTCGACCATGGAATGCTCACCAGCAGTATGTGGCTTATTTATTGACAATCTTGACGACTCGACAACATCGTCCTCCTTACTATCAACAGCATTATTTGCACTGCATTTCATTCCATCCACATTCTTACTTTCTTCAACGAAAACCACTTTTTCTGTAGAATTTGCAACTTTATTATATCACTACTTAGTGATCCTCTTTAGACGTCAACAAATGATGTGAATAATGATACGTTAATGCAGATATGATTAGGAAACCGGATATTTGTTTTTTTTAAGAACTGCACATTAGTGATTGGTGTTGGGTCGGTAATCACCGAAAATCGGTCGGTAATCACCGACGGTTTTGCGGTAGTCCCCGACCGTCTGTGAATACCGAGTTGCGGTGATTACCGACCGCAACCGACGAGGCTCGCTCGGTCCGTGACGGTGGCAAATTGCTCCGCGAGTACAACCGAACCGCAACCGACCGATGTTCAAAATCATGCGGTCGGTGAATACCGAGTTGCGGTAATCACCGACAGGGCTCTCGGTCGGTGATTATCGAGAAAAATCTTGCGGTTCCCAACACTAGTGGTGATCGTCGCTTTTCCAACCCAACTATTCATTTTTTTAGATTTGCAAAATGAAATATATCGTTGAGTCGGTTACTGGCTGAAGGTTCGGATGAGATTCACTCTAGAGGATAATGCGGCCAAACGCAGACGCGGAAAAAATTTCAGTTTACTCCCAGTTCACCTTACCCTCAATCAGGGCACATTAACCGTTGCTTCGAGTGAAAAGAAAAAATTATCGAAACGTAAAATTCTGAATTTGAAGCAACGCTAAGAGGGTGTTACATCCTAGAAACAATCTTTTGTGCTCGGTGCCATTCAAAATAATTAACACACATAAATAAGAATGGCTAAATTAATATACAAACGGGCAGTAATCGTTTTTTTTGCAACTAATTCAAAGCTTCCTAATTGCATTCTCGTCTCACATCCATCCATAAATCAACCGACCCACTTTATTGTGAATACTGCCACACGAGTACTTTATAGTCGTACTTTGTGTATAATCGTTACTTCCCCTAACTACCACTCTTTTCTGTATAGCATGATTTTGCAATACAGACATGCAAAAACTGAAACATTTTCACTACTCACTTTATTTCCCTTCAACCATCCGGACCTCCAGCCTTTTTTCCGTTCAGCTGAATATGAAACATAGGTGAGAATTGCAAAAACGAGATTTCAATGGACGGGTCGAGACAAGACACGAACATGCATGTGACTATCTCATGGTTTGTTTTATGTTCGTTAAGCGCCTTTAAACATGACTGCCCGGAATGAGATGATACAAGACGATAAACACGACTGGTTTATACAAGCAGACCACGAACGAGCATGACAGTCTTAAGCGAGCACAAAAATGATCAACTTAGACAGTTGTTGTGTGGCACATATAACAATGAAGTAAAATGATTACCAGATAAGTGAGAAGTGGTAGGAATACGACATTGATTTACAGACGTATATTCATCCATTGTTTCCGTTTATAACATGCTATAATTAGACGATGTTATTCAAAAGCAAATATGTCAACCGAACTGATCGTTCACCATCTGTACGTAACGATAGAAGAAGTGATTAACGATAACAACTTGCTGCTAATTGTAACGATATCGTGTCGATTGATCAATGTCAATGAGGGAAATAAACTAGAAAAACATTCTCATGCCAAACAAGTGTACACAACAATGCAAATATAAACGTGCTTCGAGCCACAACAACAACCGACGACAGCAACCCGAATTAATAACGGTATATAAATTCACAAAAATGAATTGCACTTCGGATCGAATAAGGATTTTTTGGCGTGCGGATATCAGAGAGGGAAAAAATGAAGAATTTTTGCTTTTGGGCCATTCTTGAAAGAACTGTTGCATTTCCTCAGATAAGTTTTGTTCTTTAAGTGGATGTCAAACACTGGAATTATTTCCAGCTGTTCGATTTCTAGCCAAACCTGCTTGATAGATTCGTGTGATTGCTTGACAATTCAGAGTAGATAAGGTAGTTACGTTGATCGATTCAAAATCGACTGAGCAGCACTTCATCAGGTGAACAATTTTCAAAAACACAAAACGTTCTCTATGAATCAAGCTAGTGCGTTCGCGATACAATTTTATAGGCTCAATGAATACCACAAATTGTGTAAAGCCGAGAGCAAACCGAGCTGTGATTGGTGCTAGAAGAAAGAGGCGAGTGTTTTGACGCTTGAATGAATTGTTTAATTGCAATATTCACAAACGGGATTATATGATTGCTGTGAACACAACAAATTAATAAGATGATCAATTTGGAATATAATCAAACAGCGTTGCTTTACCGATTAGTCAATGACTGAAATGGAACTGATGAAAAATTACATAGTTATTTTCAAACGTGAGTTGCTGGCGTTAACAGACGCTAACAAATATGAATTGCAGACAGACGATCAAGAAAATTATTCTGGTTGTTTTAAGCACTGATCACCACCTGCTTAACTGGCAATTTCTGTTCTCAATAACATTGTTACATCTGCTAGTTGCCATATGGAGTGTTCATGGAGAAAAGAAAATCGCATTAAAGGTGGTTCATCGTTTTATTTTGTAAATCTTGAGTACCGTTCGCATCAAAAAACGTTATTTGCAGGTTATAATGACATTTCAATGAGTAGAAACACGAATCAACACTTTTACCGATATTCTAATGGAGCACCTAACTACGGCAACAATGCTATCAGACTCACGTGCATGCGAGTGAAACTCTGCTCAGCTCGTGAGCAGATCGACGGACACGAGCAAAACTTTCGTCGGTGCACGCGCAGCATCAACTTTTCCGGAAGCCACGTATCACTGTACGATATTATTTTAGCACTCGAAAAGAGCTTGTGGTTTTAGATGCACAACAGAACTGTTGCAACGATCTATACGAGTCAATTTTCATTATTATATTCATGCAATCAATACTAATGAATCGTGATTTTCATGAATTTAAGTTGCAAAAAAAAAACAATATTTCAAACGGATTACACGAATACCATTTCATAAAATAATTCAACTGAAGCAATTCAAAAAAGTTTACCACCAGATCAAGCAGTTCACATATTACAACACCATCCATATACATACACGAAAGTAAACAGTTTTCAAAACTCAATGGAAGTATATAATCAGAACTATTCAATGGAACACAACAACACGTTACACCGATCTGTCCTTTCAAACAGTCATCAATTTCATCTCTTTCATAATGCCTATTGAAGTTACAAAGGCTTTTAAAGTGCACTTTTGCACAACGACCCACACATTTATCAGTCTGTTCAGCTGGTCTCATCATCACTCGCATTTCTTCAATCTTTCATTGCATGATTCAGATTCTGCATCAACCGCTTTCTAAAAACGTGAATGTCATAAAGATATAAATTTAAGCACAGCGAACTGCTGCAATATGATACGATAATTAAAAATGTTTAATGGCAATACCAATGTCTAGGAAGAGTCGAAATTACAACTTGAAGACGAAAAGATGAATAAATGAATACCTGAAGAACATCTGCAGCCGTAAGCTTCAGTAATTCTTGTTTGTTGATAGCGACCGTGTGAGGTGCGAGTTTACGTCGTAAATAAGATGCCGAAATTGGAATGTCAACAAAATTATCGTCGAAACATTGGGATTGAACATCGGTTGTTAGCATTTCGAATAACTATAAACGTTCCTTGGTGAAGCTATTCAATGAATTAATCCACGGCTCAGATGGATAATCGTGCACTGCATTTATGGAGCACAACATCCCATTCTGCATATACCCATATACTCAGTTGCACTGTTAACTGAACAAACACTTCGTTCTGTCAGCAAAAATAACAATACTGAAACTGATACATAACTATTTTTTAAGTGAGATTACCTTCCTCTCACGGCCATTCTCCAGTTCAAATATGATATCTTTTGACCACAGCTCATTGTTCGGATTTTGTAGTCGACGTAACTTCTCTTCTGTAAAAATTAATGCAAAATTACACATTTTCAGTTGTTTCAAGAAACATCACATAGACAAAAATATACAGTCATCAAAATATACCGATGTAATTTGCTATGATGAACCAAACGAGATATTTCCCTCTGCATTTAAGGAATTATACAGTACATACTCACAACGTTATTAAATCCCAAATACGATTTTATTTGCGAGTTTTCATGAACTTTAAAAAGCGAAGCAATTCTGGACTTAAACTTAAGCACACGTTGACTTATCTCAAACTCAAACAGCCTTAAGCTGATTTTCAACTCTTTTGAAGTCAGTAAAATGAAGATCGACGCTCAATAACGAAATAAACACCAATGAGTTTATTGGCAACTAGTTGAAGAAAGATGAAGCGGAACAGAAACCTCATACAAAGCTTCACAGCAAACACAAAGCCTCATTACAGCTCCTAAACATTCACAACTCACCTAAATGCTGAAGGTAAGCAGTGTCCGATTCGTACTTTTGCATTTTGTTTATGAATCAGTCAATCACCAAGTCCTTTAAACAATGTTTTTTGTATCAACCTGAATCATATTCAACTCTATCGATCCAAACGGAGGCTTCATTATTCACTTTATGATTACTTTAACATACTTCACTTGCTCATGAAATGCCCACTGATTGGAGTGCGTTTCAACGATTCGTTTCTGTGTGCTTATGACAGTTACATAACAAAACACACAAATCATCCCATCCGCTGGCATGGACTGTCGTCAAATCGAGAGCTTCTGATGATATACAGTGCACAGTGACAATACAAAAATAAATGATCTTGGCCAAAATAACATAACAACGTCCGCTAAAAACTTTCAGTTGTTTTGTTCCAATCAAATATCACAAACAACAATAATAATAACAAGTTGAAAAAAAAAGTCACCAAAAAACAATAATAAAAGAACGTCGCAAATACTACACAAAAATGCAGTCGTCTCAGAAGACATTTTAACTATAAAAGTAAACTAACGTAAGAAGAAAAAAAACTTTATTAGGGTGCAACAACATGTACAAAATAATATGAAATGTATACAGAACAAGCGAGTAGAATCTGTTAAATGTATTGACTTATAAAACTGTCATCAATGCAATAATCTCGATATTGAGGTTTAAATAAGAATATGGATTTCACTCATTTTAAAGATGAATACATAGAAAGGGTTAAAGTTAGATGGAATTGAATTAAAAGAACATAGAACAGTCTTTAAATATCCGCATATACGCATGAATCAAAGGCAGATTAGGAGTTAATTTGATGATGATCAACTATTTTAGCAAGAGCAGCTTATTGACAAGAACTGAGGAAGGGTTCGCTCGAATTGACCAAAAAAATGATAGAATGACAGAAGCACGCTAAAAAAAAGTTACAATTCAATTGCAGTCTTGAATGAGCGTTCGTCAATTTATATAGACGTTTATCAGTCAAAAATGCTGCATGCTCAGATGCTACCAACTGCCTCCAATTGAGAAATAAAGCAACGCTCGATGGTGCTTATAAGGTGCGGCATCTCAAACTCCAACTGCTTGCTCTCATTAGTTTAAAACACACACAATTCTTGTATCGATAAGCAGGTCAATTACTTTGTTTAAAACCAAGTGATTCTAGAGCAACCTCACAAACTTGTGCTTTGCCCAGCTTTTTATTCGACGATGCGGTTGCCGGTTCGTATGCAACTCCATTGACAATCACCTTCAAAGTTTATTATCTATCAACACTTTCTATTTAGTAGTATTAAACTCACTCACTCAACACTTATTTTCACCCATCAACTAACAATAATAATAATAATAATAATAATAATAACAATAATAATAATAACAATAATAATAATAATAATAATAATAACAATAACAACAACAATAATAATAATAGCAATAACAATAATAATAATAATAATAATAATAATAATAATAATAATAATAATAATAATAATAATAATAATAACGTGATAATAGTGATCAAAATTCATCTTGAATAGCAAGTAGATAAGTAAGCACCTTCCACATGAAACGTCGGTTATTCGTTGGTCCACTTTCATCACATGAGAACTGAGGAGGAGGCCAATGCTTCTTTGAGCATATTTCGATCAGTAATGAGACTGGGTGCTTACCTACAAAACTACTACTAGTGTTTACCTGATGTGCACTAGCACTCTTCTCGTTAATAATTTCCTAATGAACTACTGTTACAGTACCGTTCCTTTTTCTAACTTTGCTCATCTCTATTTGAAATTTACTTTCTTGAAATTGTCGCCAACCAAAGCAGACGAAACAAACTATAATAAATGACTGAAAAAAAAAAAGAAACGAACCAGCATCAGCTACACCCGACTTTTTTGATGGAGGTAATTCATCAGTTGAAACAAGACCTTAAAATTAATTAATGTGCACTGAACATGCAAGAAAGACTCCTCTGACAAGTGAATTCGATTAAAGAACAACAATTTGAGTCATGCAGCTGGGTACAGTACTGACGTCGTTGAACGCTCATTACATCGAACAGCTGCTTCCGCTAAGTGAGAAGCAGAGACAAGAGAGCACATTATACCTTTTCTGTCTGCTTTCACATCCACACTTAACGGTTCCAAAGGTCCATCACCATCTTTCCCTAATCCTTCGCCAGGTGTCCAACCCATTTTTTCCATCAATTTATGGCCTACACCTCCTGTGACTTTATTCGCACTCTTGAAAAGATCCTAAACGCACGAACTGCTCACATAAATTTATTCAAATTCAAAAAGTAACAGCTTAAACAAATTCTGATAATTTAAATTAAACAAGACTCACAACAATATTTTGTCTCTTTTATCTTTTATGTATGAATTTTTTCAAAAACATGAATTTTTCGTTATACAGAGCAAACGTGAAAATTATGAGTGAAAACAAAATATATTATATATCGCATTCAATGGAACGAATCTGAGCATTCGTTTGAAAAAAAAAACCTTTAACACACAAATCAGTAAAATGCCACTGATATGTAGTACTTTCCTTGAAGATAACAAACGAAAATTCAAAAGAGAATTTCCATTCCAATATGCACCAGTCAGTTATTAGCGAATAATCTTCTGATGAATGATGACCACTTCATAACGAGCACGTTAATGAATACAGCAATAATAATAATAATAATAATAATAATAATAATACTGCACTGCTGACCACTGCTGGCAGCGTATTCAAATTTGAATTGAGCAATTCAATGAATAAACAGATAAATAAACAACAGTTGATTAATTAAGAATAAAAGAGTAGTCGCTGGTCTATTATATTAAACGTTTATATAAACCACAACCGCAACAACAAGAGTATAGTAACAGTTCTTGTGGTTCATCCTTATCAGAAATAATTAGGCGATTGATTATTCATTAATATCACCAATCTTTGAAAGACGTTCCATGATCGATATTGTTTTGTTGTTTGTTGGCATATACCGAACAATCATTTATAAATGTTTACACATCTACACATTTAATTGAAATTAA
Organism: Anisakis pegreffii; assembly: GCA_035041965.1. NCBI lineage: Eukaryota > Metazoa > Nematoda > Chromadorea > Rhabditida > Anisakidae > Anisakis > Anisakis pegreffii. The sequence continues at coordinate 26,096 of JAPYMA010002069.1, forward strand.
TGAACGCACCTGCACCAATCAAGTATACAATGCAAACCTTCACAGACAGAAATAATTCTAGCTCTTGAATCCTATACAGAATCTGTGTCAATGAGTACGTTGGACCAAACATCAAAATTAAAAATCCTTAAAATCACGGGCACACAAACTATGCATCCGTTTTGCACTAAATAAACCCTAATACGAGATCCCATCCTAAACATGCAGTTGTTCTTCAAATTTCATTTGAGCATCTAAAGAGGCAACCAAATTTACAAAAACATTTTTTATTCTTCGAACCGTGTATAAATTTTATGGACATTTTATAACCAGCAGTTGAAGATCCTTAAGGGAATTTTTGGAATAGTATCTTGTAAAAAAAATTCGCCAATATATATATATATCAATGTGCACATTACCATAGAGGAATTAGGGTGACAATCTTCAAACTAACCGTCTCCTCAGGTTTGC